>BGPR01000030.1:1097573-1108890 GCA_013235015.1 Araneus ventricosus | reverse complement strand
TTGGTTAAAGCTATCTTGGAGCACCTAAGCTAGTATCTGAGGCAGAAGATTGTCATTATCTGCCATATATGGGGAAGGGTGCCTTCCTGGAGAAATATCAGGGGGAACTGTACCACATTCTTGTTTCGCTTGTAGGGAAACAAGGACCCTCCCCCACTCTGATCAGCAGCAATAGAGGACCATTTTTTTCTGCAGCTTTTAACAGTCTAAAAGCTTACGAATAACACTGGTTGAGTTGCTCCTCAGCCTCGTCATGTCTTAGCCCTTCAGTGGCGTACTGGGTTACAAAACTTTTCTTAAACCTATTGCTTCTGAGTTTAAAAGTATTTGAGCAAATCCCATCCATTAAAATGATAGGTCATTTTTATCGTAATAAAAGAGTCAGTACTGCATGTGATTTTAAAATTAAATTCCTGGTCTATATCAGTACAAAATATCAGTTCACAGTATTTCTCGAAGCCCGCCATCTTCTTATTTTCAGACAATATTAGGAATACAAAGACCACCTTCAGTGCAGAAGACAGTGTTCAGTTTCAGTTGCCAAAATAGCCTTAAAATTCGACCGAATCCTACCCTATCCAAGTGATTAAAGCCGAGAAATTTCCTAAACACGTCAGATCTGATTATAATGATCCGCTTTGGTCTTTTCGGTAGCAAAAATAAATTACCTACAATAGAATGTACCTTTGGCACGACGCTTCTTCATGCCTCCGTGGCTATTGAAATGCCTTTAATCTTTAACAAGGTTCTAATTAATTGTTTTAATGGCAGGGCCTCGTTAATTGAATATTAACAAAAGAGCGCTTTAATTCCTTTTGCTGGAAAACGGTTTAGGGTAAGTAGATTTACTCCAAAACTACTCTAAAGGGAATGCTTTGGTAAAGAGTTTCTACTCAAGTTGCTAGCAGTTGGAAATTTATCGTTACCGTAAAAATTGTGTTATTTTAACAAAATGCTTCCAGGGTGCTTAGTTTATAAAGAATTATCTGCTTTTAGAATATAAAACTTAAAAATGAAAGACTTACTTAATCTCTAATAGTAATAAAGGAGAATGTGTGTTTGTGTTGTGTCTGTGCGAGTGTTGGCGCTCTACACGTCAGACTACTGGACCTAGAGCAACGGAATTTTGCACAAACATACTTTGGAGGTGGGAATGTGGACCTTGGGGCCCTTTCTATGCAAATTTTAATTAATTAAAAATTAAACTAAATTTTGGCGTTTTTCCTTAATAACGTTCGAAAATATTACAGCACAAAAATCATTTTTACATCATCTGAAATTGCAAAATATTACTACAATGATATTAAGCTGCTGCAAATTTTTTCTCTAATTTTAATAAATCTTTAAAAATATCTTTAGTCATAATTTACAACAATGCTTTCCATTGTTGCAATGAAATTCAAATCGTTTTCATTGTTTAAGCAAATATTTATTTGAGTATTTCTCTTCCAATGTTGAAATTGAGGTAATATCATAATGTTTAATGTTATGTTTAAATTATTTTTATCAGTATGTTTCAATCCAGCTAAGATGCTACTGGACGTAAAGTGTTCCACGTCATTTTAATGTTGAAATAAAATGTATATATTACACGAGGAATAAGAAAGAGAAGTTGAAGCCGACAACGCGTAATTAGATGTTACATGATACGGACAGTTACTTCAGTAGGGGGTTAAAGTAGGCAATAAGCAGAATAAATGTAAAGCTACTGAAATAACACGGATTAAGTGTCTACCACAATTTGAAATCTAAAATTACTTTCTTAAGGGAACCATCAAAATCAAATTATGCATAAGAGATTCAATTGAAATTATATTCCCGGCGAAGAAGCTGGTCGCCGAAGGCGGCTAGTAAACAAATAAAGTATAATTTACAGGAATTATAAAAATGCATTTTCTTATACCATGTTGTAGCAAGAAGATAAATATCGCAATGCAGATTTACTCCAAAGTTATTTTAGTGATCATGTTTTGGTGAAGATGTTTGAAGTAGGTCATATAGAGGTTGCTAGTGTTAAGGAATTATTTTGGTTAATTAAAAAAAATATCAATTTCAGTATCCCCCTTCCCCAAACAAAAAGAAGAAAATCTCTCCACATTCTATGATTAAATACATTTAGCATTGTAAACGACGCAACTTATCGTAGCAATTCCAGTGGCAGAGTAGAAATAAATAACTGTAGACGAGAGAAAATACTTTATAATAATGAATTTTGAATTTGGCAATTTTATTGTACAAAAAAAAGAATATACTTGAGTGCGGGAAATTAAGAAAAATTTGCTAAGAGGACAATGTTTCAGAAAAATATTTAGCGTTAGAAAGAGATTAAGCGATGAAAAATAATTATGCTATTTTACCAAACATAATGCAAATGGTTAAACTTCTCAAATTTTTTTACTGAAGACATTTCAATGCGATATGATTATAAAGGTAATTCGAGAATTTTCTGTATAAAAAACACAGTTCGAATTCATGATGTAGTGAAAGCAGCTTACTTTATTCCCTTCACAAAGCAGTTATTTTGGGACGCAAACAAGGTCGCATAAAATATTTTGCATCGAAAGCAGCTTTCCAAAATAAAAAGAGTTCACCATTCTGAAAACTCGAAAATACAACTTTTGGTTATTTCATATATCTTTTTCCCGCGCATGGAAAATATAAAATAAATCTTACAATGGTAGAATTTAAAAAAATATATAAAACAATAGAACTTTCTTTTTAATATAGATATGTTATCTTTTTAAGAGACATTTCTTATTTTTTTCTCATTTAAAAGTTGCAGGAATTTTTATGTTTTACTGCATGTTTTGCATTTATTGTAAAAGTGCATTAATAACTTATTCTAGAATCAATATATATCAGATGCAAAACTGGCAATGAAAGAAAATAATTTCTATGCTGCAGTTTCTTAGCTTTGTCTATTTATTCAACTTTAAAAGGAATGCCGGATTTCATAACTGCCGTTTTTGGTGGTGCTAAAACTTTGAACTCGACGTTAACTTTTGCCATAGAAAAATGAAACAATAATGTCTCAGAAAATAATTTATCTCTACAAATAACAAAAGATAATACGTGTGTGTAAAAATACTTTGGAGGGAGGGAATATGTACCTAGAAGCCGTTTTTGGAAATTGTAATTAATTAAAAATTAAGGGAAATTTTCGCGTTCTTCCTTGATAACTTACGAAAATAATATAGCCAAAAAATAAATTTTACCCCATCTGAAAATGCAAAAAAGTATCTTTTTGGTGATATTAATTAAGTTTCTGTACAATTTTTTTCTCCAGTTTTAATAAATTCGTAAAAAATATTTAAAACTTAATTTACAACAATGTTTTTCATTTTTGCAATGAAATTCAAACCGTTTTCATTGTTTAAACAAATATTTAATTTCGTGTTTCTCTTAGATAGTTAATTTTTTCGTTTTTCTCATTTCTGAAGACGATTTGGCAAAGAAGTTGCTCATAACTCATATTGAGCAACTGCAACACACAAAAGACGTGTATCACTGTGCCCCGGAGTCAATTGTAGCAATCTGCCACAAGAGCCATTTTTACTTAAAACAAGCGGTCACGCAAAAACAATAACATCAAAAATTAATATATTTCAGAAAAATAAATGTTTTTTCCTACCTTTGGAGTACATTCCCTGACAGGAAAACGTAAATAGTTACAGAAATCACACAACACATGCTTAGAGTAAATTTACTTAGACGAGAAGATTGGCGGTTTGATTCGTTTGTAAATTAACTTTTGAATTAACATGGCCGAAAACTATACCGTGTGCTAAGGGTCACAGTGGCATATATATGAGGAGATGTGAACATATTCCAATCATCAAGATTTACGGACTATATCAATGTTTTCGCGCATCAATTTATCCCCAACTCCCCCTAATTTTTATATCGAATCGTCTGTGAATGACTTAGTTTTAGTTTATAATTTTAAAATTGAGATAATTCGATGTACGTACGGGCAAATCTGTTAAGGGGTTAATTGACCGAGTGAAGCGAGTAATTTATTCGGCATGTCTGTAAATTTGCTAGTTATGCAGACGTGACCAAACGCGTTGTTCGATTTTCTTCACATATGACATGGGTGTTCCCTGAATTCATTAAAACGACGTATGTGCAGGGAATTTTATTTTTTCATTCCGTTTCAAGATTGTGGACGTCTTGAAGGTTACGTTTCATATAACATTCAGCATTTTTGAACGATTCTAGAGAAACGCAACTCCATTCATGATGCCTCCAAACATACTGATAATAGCAAATGACATTGAATTGTAATTTTGTCAATACAGATAAAAGCAAACTTGTGTAAATAATTCGCATTAAAAAAAGAGACGATATGAGATAATTGAGAGTTGCTTTTTCATATTTAATTCCATCTAATTAATTATTTTTTTAAATATGCCTTTTTTAACAATTCTAACCAAACGATTCATGCTTTAAAAATTTGAAGATTATCTGTTATTTGAGTAACCTGTTTTTGCGTATTTATCCCGACATTTTTTATTCTTTGTTTATCATTTTATCATTTTGGAACTGCATTCATAATGTCTCCAAAATTAATAGGAAATAATATTAATTAATAGGAAAGGAAATGACATTTAATTGTAATTTTGTGAATACTTCTGAAATCAAACATTTAACTGTAATTTTATGAATACTTATGAAATCAGACATTTAATTGTAAATTCGTAAATAGTGACAAATAGCAGAGACTAGTGTAAATTTGCATTCGAAAGAAAAATGACTAGACATTGAGAGTAGACATTGGAATTTTTTGAGACATAAAGTCTACTGTTCACACAACCACTAGTAGTACCAAAACCCATTTTGAATGTAAATTTAACATTCCTACATAGGAGTAGCGTTTAACCCCTTAACGATCGTATAAATTTCAAGAAAACAGTAAAAGAAAGTGCCTGTTTTATTGAAGAAAATTGTATAAAAATTAAGTGTATGAACAATATATGTATTCATTTTTAATTTTTGGAATTTTTTTAGCTTGAAATTAAGAAAATTTAATTTCGCGGAAAAACCAACAAACAGGGTTATTGTGACAACCAATTATCTCCAATTACATTATAAATAGTCTGTCACTGCCCTCTGGTATGTAAAATAAGAAATACTTTTTTTCCGGGTTTAAGAAATGGATTGTTTTTAATCTTTCTGGTGCCTTACTTTTGAACACTCCAGCCCGAAAATATCATGGGCACGTGAAATAGAATGCGGAACCTCACCTGTGATTTTGACGGAGCGAGAAGGAAAGGGTTAAAGAACAAAATGTTTTGCAAATATTTCGAATTCTAAAATTTACCCCTTCTTCTCTCATTATGACTTACGTTTTCAATGGTCTTCGACATATTTTGTTTGTTGATGACGATATAGTAATTTTTTATCCAGGTATTTAAAACACGTATAAAGTTGAGATGCTGTTTGACTCTTCACGATCGTACTTCACTGCAATGTGAAGGGTGACATTAATACAGTAGTAATATAGGTACGAGTTTTTGTGTACCCATGTGAAAATTAAATTCTAATGTTTGAAAATTAATTTCAAATGAAAATTTAATGATAGATTTAGCTTGAATTTATCAACTTGAGTCTGTATTAATTGATCAACGAATATGTGTAAAGTCTTTTTTTACCTTCTAAAAGAATTGTTATTTAAGTTGAATTAAATAATAAATATTTCAGATCAATGATTTTCGCTTGCCAAATGTCTGATTCTAAACATATTTTAAAATAAAAATATAAATAATAGAAAGCGGAGACAAATATGAACTTCCTCCAATAACCATTGATAGCCTTTTAAAGTGATGTGAAACAGGCGAATATCACAAAACAGTCTAAATTCTACAAGACTATCCTTCTTTTTGAGAAGTAATTCATTCTTCTATCTTTATTCTTTTTTTTTCTAAAAAATTATATAACTACTTTTTTTCTAGATGTCTTAACAGTTCATATTTATATTAAGGATTAATTTTGTAAGTCGTACTTTTATAGTACTATATTGCAGTTTCTCCCTAAACCAAGCAATACAAATAAAACAGAATTAAATAATACATAGATGTATTAGATCCTACGGGGATATGGGGCGGCGTTTTGTCATATCTATGTATTATTTACTTTTGTGTTATTTGTATTGCTTGGTTTATATTCTTTTGTGCTTTACCTTGTATTGCTTCTTTGTATTCTTTGTGTATTGTTTGTTCTGTTTTCTTCTGTGTTTTGTTTTGCATTGTTTTTTGCGTTCTTTATGTTTTGTTTGTGCATTATTTGTTCTGTTACTTGGCTTTTTTGTGTCTTGTATTGTATTGTACATTGTTTTGTAGCATATTATTGCCTCTGTAACTGTTATGTTACTAACTCCAGTAATTATGTGCCCTTGCTATTGAGCTACACCTCTATGTCAATATTAATTTGCCATATGTAAATACGATGAGGTTGCATGAAGATGGAGCCCGCAGCCCTAATTTGTGCTCATGTTTCTCTTCCCCAGGGGTCATCAGAAGACTCTATAATCATTGGGTTGAATCAACCGTCCTAGATTACGCAGTGGAAATTCTAAAATTCTAATGATTTATTTAACAAAAAAATTGTTTACAATGTTTCCTCGTTGGTTTTATTTTCCCTCTGACTGCGTATCCCGCGATTTCCGCGGGTTGGGGGAAAGTCCATTTTTTGCTGCATCCTGCAATGTTTTTGCAGGCTATTGTGTTTACTTAGTACTTGTTACTTAGTAAATCGTTGAATCATATTATACTATTAAAACCTGCATTGTAAATAACAATTCGCTTTGTTCAACGGTATTTGAACATATTTACATGCTTTCAAACGTTGCATTTAAATAGTAATTTAAAAAAATCGGCAATCAGAGGGTTAATACTTATTCATTATTAAAAACTGGAAGCAGATACACTACCGTGAATCAGCCACCATTTTATGGGCTTCGAATTTAATACCGAAAACTGCTTAAACTGCTTTCTGAGCATGACTGAACCAGTACAATACACTGCACAACAGATTACTTGTGGTATAATTTTTCCTTTTTGGAAAAATGCAGTGATGGAGTTTTTTCTGTAATGTTTTGCGAAGGCAGTTGTTTTTTAAAATGGCCATTTTGGAGTGTTCTCTGTAGTAAATTATGAAAGAATAAAATCTGATTCTTATGATAATGACTTAACTGTTTCATTTTCTAGTATACGATGGGATAGTATTGTAATCGTCAAAAAATACGACCTCGATATTTTTATAAATGTCCACGTTTTAAACTTCCCTGACGGCCCCCCCCCCTTACGAGAAAACATTTCTGGAATTATGTCTGTCTATGAACGCGATAACTCAAAAACGATCCAGATGGACTAAATTTGGTATATAATGCTACGAAACTGCAATATTGTTTTCCTGCCATGTTAGTCTCATGGTAGAAAAGACGGATTTGCAAAGATTCGTAATGGAATGGAAGCTAATGATCCCGGACATTGAAGACTGTGGCGACAAAATGAAGGTTCTAGTAAATACTAGAATTATGGTGCTATCTCTATTCGGAAATATAGAGATCTTTCTAGAGAATTCCATATGACGTCACATCCTGTCGGAAGGCTATAAATACCCGGAAGTGCCGAAACGAGTGAATGACTTTGTAATCTCTTTAGAGACTTGTTCACTAGTGCTAGCTGGTAAGCTGCTAGACGGTGAGCTCTATTGTTTGTACTGCTACTGTTATTGAATTAGTGATTTGCTCTCTGCCGATGTTGTTGATTTTTGCATGCGCTGTTCTTCTTGTCGCGCATGCTCCGTGTTTTCTGGAATATTCGTGGAATAAAGCGTCATTTTTCATAATCCACCCTTTGGATTTCTTTCACCGTACACCCACTGAACGATTTTCAAAACACTTTTCGCAACGATTTTTTAGTATCAAAATTGTTAATCTGCATCAAATTACAAAACACGAAATACATCAAAGAGAGTTTTGTCGGCCCTTTTATGTGCATGTGAACGTGAGAGCTCGTATACGTTAACAAGCTAGAGGGATGAATATCAGTATGTAGTCTTTGCACCATAATTGTGGATCTGTATGAAATTTAGAAGAAGAATCAATGGGAAGAGCTCAAAAATGCATATTAAATTTATATGACGAAGCTAAACAGAAAACGTGATATATTGTATAATTATACATGAAAGTAGAGGGCAGAACATTTCTCCTGGTTTTATGTCCTCTATTATTACTCAGCCTGCCATCATTATTTCAATGTCTGTATTATGATAAGCATTTAGTTTTGTGCTCTGGGTCTTAAGGTCTGTTGAGATTTACAGAATGGTGTTAATATCATGCTTTTTGTGGTACTTTTACATAAGTTTCTTAACTTTGTACGTTTTCTTCGGAGATACAGAAATGTTGTCATTTAAAGCATATTCAAAGAATCAGCTTGAAGTAAATAATTTTCGATCAATAGATTTCTAGTTTTACAAGAGAAATAGATCGAAATGAGAAAAGATCTGAGATGAACATCATGATAGATTCTCCTCCAACAAACTATGATTAGCATTTAGAATGCCCTTATTAGGATGTGCCTTCAGTTTTGATGTCTTGGTCCAAAAGACTTAAAAATTAAGAATGATTCAATAACTTATTTGTGTTATACTTTTAGTTAAATCACTTACATTTGTTTGCCCTTATTCAAATATTTTTTGAGCTTTTACAACTTTAAAAATACAGGATAAAAAGGATACAGCAGGATACAGGATAAGCATTAAAAATCATTACCTTTTATTATATTACGTTGAGACGAACATTATTGTAGGTTCTCTTCCAACAAATTATGATAAGCCTTAAAAACCCTTACATTACATAGTGTTAAAATGAACATCTTTATGTATTCTCTTCCAACAATTTATAAAAGGCATTAAAATTAATTACATTATGTTACGTTATGTTAAGATGAACATCATCATAAAGTCTCTACTAACAACTTAGGATGAACATTAAAAATCACTAAATTATATTACATTCCGTTAAGATGATCATCATCATAGATTCTCTTCCAAGAACTTGTAATAAGCATTTAAAAACATTACGTTGAGCTGAACATCATTATAGATTCTTTTCCAACAATTTATGATAAGCATTAAAATTCATTACGTTAAGTTGAAAATCATTATATATTCTTTTCAACAAATTATGATCAACATTAATATCATCACGTTATATTACATTAACTTACAATGAACATCATTAGAGATTCTTTTCCAAAAAATTATGATAAATATTAAAAATCATTCTATCAAAGTTCTAAAATATTTACATACTATTTAGCACGTTTGACGCGTTATTTAAGAAAGCGCAGCTATTACAAATCTTAAACGCGAATCAAAAAGCATTTTTCCACCTTTCTTCAGAAACGATCAATAATGCATTTCCTAGAAATTCCTGGAAGAGTGAGAGAAAAAAAAAGCGAAACAAATAAAAAACACAATGTATTTCTTAATTTAAGTTTTTGAATTATTTATGACTTGCTTGAATACTAGTTGAAATCTCATTACCTAGAGTGACTTTAACACGTTTGGCGAAAGTGAAACAAATTCAGGCTTTTCAAATTGTAATGGAACAAGGAGAAAAAATAAAAGAATTCCTGTTTTTGGGAAAGAAAATGTACATCTGAATGAAACTGAAATTACACATGCATATCTAATTTGAAGTATTTTTTTCGCTATTCATTTAGCAGTTGAAAGGAGTTTTAGTCATAATACTCGAGTAACATATTTCTCTTTTTGTTACTTCTGTTACTTACAGTTTGGTTAATCCTTTTTTTCTCACTCAAATGAGTGTTCGCATTTTCCACTTTATTAATGTAAAATATTACCGAAATTGCAGTTTGCAATAGGCGGTTTGCGCGCAAGTGATAAAAGCAATTTGTTTCTGATAGAGGTTTTTCAGGTGAATTTCTAGATATATTCATTACTTTTCTTTGAAAGTGTGAGAAAAATTACAAAAAAGTAACTCGGTCTTGAAAAACATTATCTACGATTAGGAAAAATATTTATTGTAAATGGTTCTTTTAGACATGTCTGAAATTATCTATTTTAAGCATTAGTATAATGATTATTTTGTATTGACAAAATTGTTTTTGTAATGATAAAAAATTACAAAAAAGTACTTCAAACTTGTAAAGCATAATCTACGATTGAGTAAAACATTTATTATACTTGTAAATGATTCTTCTAGATATGTCTAAAATTATTTATTTTAAGCATTAAGATACTGGTTATTTTCTACTGATAAAATTTTGTGATGATAATAATAGTACTCGGTAGTTAAAAAAGTATAACTTCATCACAATTTCGTTTTTTTTTTGTATTGATAACATAAAATTTGTTTTGTGCTGGTTAGAGTATTAAGTGGTAAAAACACAGTTTCGAAAACAGGTGTTATTGAATGGACCAGGATTAATTTGTTTTTGTGCAAAACTTGTCTTGTAATTATTTTGAGATACTTTCATTTTTAGATGGTAAGGAAAATAATGATATGAAATAAAGGGTGTTAACTTTTCAAAGAGAAATATTCATATTTATAAATAGTTGCTTATAATTAATACTAACGTACTTTTTATATGACATATTTATCTTATTTGAAGTGTTATTATCTGTTGTTATGAAATCAGCTTAACTCAATTGAAAGATCATTCTTGCTCCTTTTTTATGCCCATTTTGCATACAATTGTCATAGCCTTTTTATTTATAGACTTTGTTTCAGGTCCAATTTTACGGAAAGAGAAACAGAAATAAATTGATGGAATTCGTTCAAAATTTGAGATAGAACTACAATTCTGATCAATTACCGAATTTCATTTGACTGGTTCTTTCCATTTTCGAGTTATTGTGTTCACATACAGGGATGCAGAGAAACAGGCATAAATGCAAAAATGTTTTTTTAGAGTTAGATTTCTTTTGGAACTGGCATAAATACCAAAAACACGGGAGAGGTCTTCTTCTGAGGGAGAGAAACAGAAATCAATCCATGGAATTCGTTCAAAACTTGAGGTAGATCTGCATTAATTACCGAAATCAATTACCGAATTTCATTTGACTGGCTCTTTCCAATTCTGAGTTATTGTGTTCACAAACATTCATGCAGAGAAACAGAGAAAACAGAGAAACAGGCATGCAGAGAAACTGTCATAAATTCAAAAATACTTTTTACATAGTTAGTTTTCTTTCGGTACTGGCATAAATACCAAAAAAACGGTAGAGGTCTTCTTCTGAGGATGAGAAACAGAAATCAATTGATGGAATTCGTTCAAAACTTGAG
>BGPR01000030.1:1053875-1097563 GCA_013235015.1 Araneus ventricosus | reverse complement strand
AGGATGAGAAACAGAAATCAATTGATGGAATTCGTTCAAAACTTGAGGTAGATCTGCATTAATTACCGAAATCAATTACTGAATTTCATTTGACTGGCTCTTTCCATTTTTGAGTTATCGTGTTCACAGACAGGCCTGCAGAGAAACAGTCATAAATTCAAAGATTTTTTTCAGAGTTAGATTTCTTTAGGAACTGGCATAAATACTAAAAAACGGAGAAGTCTACTTCTGAGGAAGAGAAACAGAAATCAATTGATAGAATTTGTTCAAAATTTGCGATAGAACTGCAATTCTGATCAATTACCGAATTTCATTTGACTGACTCTTTCCATTTTTGAGTTATTGTGTTCACATACAGACATGCAGAGAAACGGGCATAAATACAAAAATGTTAGTTTTCTTTCGGAACTGGCATAAATACCAAAAACAGTTTTCTTCTTAGGAAGGTCTGAAACATGGAATTCATCAAAATTTTTATGTCCGATTTTTTGACTATTGCAATTTATTCTCTCTTCGTGTACTTCTTACACGAGAAAGTAAGATAAACTGACTTATACTAATGAACCCATTTTTTTCAATTTTTTTCAAGCGTTATTTAATTTCAACACACAGTTCATAATTTTTTGGAAATGCCAATTCACTACAAGCCTGCACACACTAGCGAAAATGCAATCAAGACCCTATTAGCACAAGATGCTGTACAATATTGCTACGATATCCTCACGATATTGTGCGGTATTCAGAATATCGAATGACGTCTTGAGGATATCGTACAATATCTTGTGCTAATAGGGGAACTTTGTTAAAAACTATGTCTTCGAAAGAATAAGATTTTAGACCGATTATTTCGTAGAGCAGAAATTTTCTCTTTTTTCAATATTATTGAGAGATTCTGTTCAGAGAGATTCCCTACCTAAATCTACTTATTAATGCTCATGATTGAACTCCCAGTTTGCTGGATATTGTTATTTAAGGAAGCTTTTGTAAAATTCAGATAAAGGTGGCGTTTAGAAAAACTTAGTTGAATACCTAACTTCAGAAAGAGAACAAGTCCAAGACAAAAAACCCTTTTTAAAAAGAGTATGGTTATGTTTTTAAATCAAAAATGTGCTTTAAATGTATATTAGAAGATAGCCGCACATTGTTAGAAAAATTTAATTAAATTTTGTTTCACCAGGGACGATAGTAGTTTTTTTATGTCTCCTGTGAAATCAGTATTTTATGACTTGTTCACTTTTGCAGTTCGTGATTCAATTGGCAACCACACTCTATTTAAAATAATGAATTATGAAATATTTGATGTTTCACACTGAAATAAAACGCGAATGCATGAAATGTTCCGAAAGCAACAAAACTGAAAAAAATTGAGGAAAGGAACTTTAAAAAATACAATAATAAAACGAATCAACCTAAAAATAAAAAAAAGCGTGAATACGATTTAAAAAGATCGACTCAGAAAAATCGGTAATCATTAAATCGACTGAATGATTCATCGAACGAATCGTTAATTCAACTAGTTATTTTTAACGTTCTTTTTCACTCTTAAAACCTTTCAATAAAGGTTTCATCTCCTTGTTGTATTTTAGGAACACCTTCTCTCTAGTATTTATGCAATAACTAAGAAGGTAGAAATACAGTGACCTCTCACTTGTACGCGCTCTCTTTTATGCGCGTTTTTTTCGCGGTCCGGCCAGGGATATAGGAAAACAATGATAACTCGTATTCATTTATGCGCCGCATTAAAAAAGCACCTCTCACTTATGTGCGTCAAAAAAATTTTCTTAGTTCAAATATTTTTTCCCCAGCGGAACAAAACCCCGTTTCGCACTGCTTCTAGGAATGCATTCCCTCGCCCTTCCTCTATTGTTCAGATTACAGGAACGCATTCCTCTAACTTATACACAGGGGTTTACGTGGGGGTTCTTGTGATTGACGTCAGTAAAAGTCTCATTTATACACAGCCAATTAGAGAAGTTAGTACGGTACGTACGTCGTGGCATTAATCGCTAACGAAAGAACCATCTTTGGAGTTTTTATTAGATGCTTAAGTTTTAAAATGGCGAAAAGAACGAAATTGTCGTCATTAAAAAATTCGAAGAAAATCCTTGCACCTCGAAAAAAGCTTTAGCTGGACATTTTAATGTCCCATAATCGACATTGAGAGAGATTTTAAAAAATCTGGAGCATTTCCATTTTCTTTGTGGTCTTAAAAAAATAATTAACGGAAGTTATACACGTATTTGCATTTTGAAACTTATCTTATTAACATTTTTCAGTAATATAAATAGTATTAATTAACAATATATGTACACTGTACTGATGTTTCATTTTTAAGGTCCCTTTTGCGGTTTTTCACTTATGCGCGTTTTTTTCTCTGTCCCCTGCGTCCGCTCGTGTGACAATGCGTGAGATATCACTGCAATTTAATTTAATTTCAAATCATTCGGAGCGCTGTATTTTTGTCGCCTGTATAGGCTATCACAGTTTCATCAAGCAATTAATCTTGTCTGCCTCGTGAAAATATTAAGATGGCCCTTTTCCTGCGAGATCTTCCCCATCTCCGCAAGTCCACTTCTTCCTGCCCACGAGTGACCTCTCCGCCTGTCTGGATATTGTTATTTAATAAGTCGGGACTGCAGCCTCCCAAGAGAGAAGGGAGAAGACAGTCGCCAAGTGCGGATGACAAGAGGGTCCCCCCACTGTCGTCAGGTCGATAGAAATATCTCAGCGGTGTTGCACTTGCAGCGAAATACATAGATTTGAGGCATATAGTGTGTGTCGCTTATGAATTTCGTTCTTCTTCATTTTCACGCAAGACTCTGATGTAACTGGTTTTGTGTTGTAACTGTCGTGGATTGCTTCGTTTGTCTTATATAACGATTTGAACCGGGGGAAATATAGACTGGACGGATATAGTTTCTGCCAATTATGAGTTCTTTTCTATTTTACTTTGTTGGGTTTATACAATGATCTTAACGAGGTCATATATGAATTTTATTCTTATTTATTTTCACTGCAAGACTGATGTAACTGGTTTTGTGTTGTAACTTTTGTGGATTAATTTGTTTGGTTTACACGGTATGAAAGTAAATATTTTGATAGGGAAAGCTATGATTTTAACTAGAAAAAACGTAGTTTTAAGATATATAGTTTGTGTCATTTAAGAATTTTTTAGTTATTTATTTTGATTGCTTAGTTGTTGCTACCATGGGGCATTTTATTGGGCTTGTTTGATGAAAGTGATGCCTTTAAAAGGAAAACACATTGATTATATAATGCATGAATAGGAATATAGAGCATGCCGTTTATGAATTTCGTCGTTATTTACTTTCATTGCAAGATTCAAATGCATCGGGTTTTTTTGTGATTTCTTTGAATTAATTCGTTGTGTTTATACAATATGAAAGTAATGACTTTCATGAATAATATAATTTATTGATGTAGTATGTTGTCAGCAAAATTCCGTGAAAACTACACAAATTATTGAGCAGCAAAATAATAACAAATGTTAAGAATATTTGCTGTGTGAAGGGAGAAATTAGATTATGGGTTCCATACTTTAGAGTAAACTGATGTGCTATTTAGCTATGAATTGCTCGATGCAGTCAAGCTTTCCTCCAAGCGAAAGGGAAATTCAGAATGCTTCTCTCTGAAACATCGAGTTTGATTTCTACCTCAGGTGTCTAGGGGCTAGCTTGATTAACCGAAGATACCACACTTCCCCTTCATCATGAATCATCGACTGATGAAATTGGTTATAATATCAGCAGAAGTTCCCAAGCTGTGGTGCGCATACCCCTGGAGTTTCGTGGCTGACCAGCTGAGAGGTATGCAAAAGTAATATTGGAAATGACTGAAAAAACACAAAACATAAAGGATTAAAATGAAAAAAGTAATTATAATTTTATTTAACTAAATTCGTGCGTGTGTTAAATGAAAGTTATGCAAGTACGAAATCTTACTGGGTAGCAGTGAAAGAAGATAACTCAGATCTCAGCTTTTAATACCTTTCACGAACACCGAACCAGTGGAAAGAGCCTATTTGTCTCAAGCGTATATTACGAGCAAGCATCGCAGTGAGCTCGGCACAGTTCGAGACAAGAGAAATGCGTATGTCTTTACGTAAACCTAATTTTATAAAATTCAACTCCATGAAACATCCTCAATAACTGTGAATTGCATTGTCTTACCTTTGAACAGTTGATTATCACTATGAGTAACTGCTGTCTTTCATTATAAGTTAATACGAATTTATTTGAATACTTTTTTCGTTTGTTTTCACCAGGAACTGACGCTGTTCTGTTCTAGTTTAGTTATATTAACGTCCCGTTTTGAAGCAACACGAGGGCTATTTTGAGACGGACTTCGTAATTTTGAACCGCTGTAAGATGCCGAGGACGACACCTGAGCTGGCACCCCCTGTCGAAACTTCCACGCCACACAAACGGGAGGACGTTGGGCCGCTACGTATGATTTAGCGTGCACCAGTCCCCATACACGGTGGATCTTCAGTAGAATTGGATTTTGAACCTGGAACCATCCGGCCCCAAAGCCGAGACATTACCACTAGGCCAACGCGGCCTGACGATGCTCTAAAAATGGAATAAGATGTAAAACCAAAAATGAAATTAGAAGCTCCTAATATTTTCAATAAAAACTTCTTTGTGTTGGGGGGATTTGACAGCGAAGGAGGGGAAACATTGTTGGGAGGGTATGAAAAAAACATTCAAGGGGTATAAATAAGCAAGTGGGGTGAGATCTATCATTACTTATTATTAATCTATTTATATCTCCGGAGCACAAGAAAAATATCAAATCCGGAGCAAGAGGGAAAATATAAGATAAATCAATAATAAATGTGCATGTCAAGAAAATCGTTTATACTTTTATTGTTGTGGTAATTTTGTTAACTTAACTTGTACGGGAACTTCTCTTACGTCCCTTCAAGCAAAAGACGATGGCCGTCCTAAATGTCCGAAAACCACTCTGAAATTTCCACCCCCTTTAGTTAAGTGTGGCTGATTTCCCACCCACGGCACATGCTTTATTCGTTAGAGTCGCTCGCCCAGAAGTGTTTGGGGGAAAGGGGGTTTCTTAGAATTCGGACAGTGACTGCTGTCATTGTGGTTTTTGAGGGGGGGGGCCTTATATTTGATAGAGGAGATCGGGCGTTCCCTATTTTCAGGTCCTTTTATTCCAATGGTCTTAGGAAGCAGAGGGTTCCTAAGACCATCTTCATCTTCTCTAACAATGTAGCTTAGCATAAGCTATTTCGAGATTATTGTCATCAAATAATCGTAAGTACAAAGAATTCACTTTAAAGTTTTCACTCTATTGTGACAGTAAATGTTGTATTTTAGGTAGTTTCAAAATTGCCTTCTGCTAAAACTTGTATTTAAATGAGTAGATTGACATAAAAAGTTTACACCGACGACGGTCATGCAGGTTAGAAGATGCAGAGTTTGTAAAGTTTACACTAAGCAGATTGAGAGCTGTTTATTTTGGAATTCAATCGATTCCTTTTTTTCTGTTACATGTATTGTATTTTTAACAATTGGTGGATAAAAATTTATCGTAGTTTATTTATTGTTTTTCGATGCAAAACACGAAGATGAAGTTTGGCTCATGGACGTAACTTCGATTCTACTTATAGAAAATTTCACTCGATGATGTTCTGCTTTGAATTTGCTCGTAGATAAAGTTCAAATTCTTTACTATTTTATTGTACGTAAAACAAGAGATTAATTATTCATATCACAATAGAAAAAAATGCAAAATATTTTCTGAAGAAAAACCTATTCCGGATTTGATAACTTGTTCTTATCCGTTAGAGCGATAATTGATAATCAAATGGTTAACATATAGCAAAATGGAAGCATAATAAAATACATACATATATATATAATATATAACAATATATGAAAATACATAAAATACATAATAAATAACAAAATTCCAGAGTATTAAAATAATACATTCTGAATGAAAAGAAAAAGGATCTTTCTAAATTCTCGAAGATACATAAAATTCGGTTTAATGTGAATTTGTTGTTTGGATATTATAATGAATTTTGCAAATTATCTGGTCATAATTTTTTTCATTTTATCACTTTTTGTAACATTTTTGCAATTTTCCCTAGAAATTTGACATGTCGCGGTGGCTTGGTTATCGAGATTTCATTTCGGGAGCAGAAATCCGCCGAAAACTAGCGAGTTCATTAGCCTGGGGCACATTAAATTTGTTGATCGCCTGCTCGCTGGTGTGGTGTAGAATTTTGAAGAGTTTGGGTCGTCTGAATGTCATCTGAGATTCCTTTTGTGGTGCAATGAGGCCTCATTTCCCATTTATCCCCATTTGAGAATGGCAGAAAATAAAATAAATATTTTAATAAAATAAAGGAAAACGTTTCATGAAATGTTCATTGTAGTAAACGCTCTTTATGCAAAACGACCACAGATTCATTACAATATTTTCCTTAAAAGAGATTGCATAAACTAAAATGAGCAGCTAAACTTAAAAGAAAAGAAACCACTGTTTTATTTCAATCGTTACTGTTCACTTTTATTCTCCATGTTTCATTCCATAGTTCCTCCAGAGCGTTAAAAATTTCCCACTTAATTGAACTATAAAGTATAAAACTTAAATTTAATAATTAATTTTCGGAAGAAAAATTATTCATTACAGAATATTTTTCGAATTAAACTGCGCTTGAGAAAAATCTTTTAAGGTGTAAATTACATTTTCGGAATTTGAATGGGTATTCTAAACATGATAGAATTTAAAAAAATTGATGCATTATAAAATGCAGCATAGATAATGATTCATAAAAATTCAGCTCTGCATTTCGTTTAGATTATGATTTAATTGCGTTTAACATGAAAAATGTTCGATAACCATTTTTAAGTGTAATGTTCGGCCAGCATACGGTTACGGTTAAAAGTGGTGTTGATTTTATGAATAACGACCGAAAATTGTGATCTCCATTTATTTGCTTCTTCGGAACATAATTCTATTAAATGCAAACGATTTAAATTAGTTAAATACTCCAGATAAATATATAATTTAAGAATGGTGATTTATTATGATTTCTGCGATTTTATTAAACTGGACGTAGATTATTTTTCATAATGTCTATTAGCATTAACAATTAACACATAGAAATCTGAATAAATTTGAAAACATGCCTCATTAATTAATAAAATGTAAAAATTAATTTCCTTGCTATGGTATCAATTTCTTAATGAAATCGTACCGTTTTTTCAGACATTCTTAATTTTATATTCAGACTGTCAAATCCATACTACATTTATTATTATTCTTAACTATATAAGGAAATGCAACTTTGAATGATAGTAAATTCTTATATATTATAGAATAAATTTACAAATAGGATGCCTTTTTACTATGCCTGTTATTTTAATGCCAATAAATTATTTGAGTTTTTTTCCCAAGAAATTGTTGATATTAAATGGATCATAAAATATTTTACTAATTCAATTTTATCAATATTTTATTAATAAATCTCTTTCGATATTTCATATACTTAGAGATTCTATTATTTAATAATAAAATGAGCATATAGTGTCATCATAACAACGAAAAATCATCGAGATATTCTTATGTGGAATTTTCCGATGTTTTTTTATTCAGCTATTTACTATTAAATAGCATAAATATTTTACGATGATCTTTTTCGATCTCCTAAATGCTAAATATATTTAATAATTTTTGTAAATTCTTATAAAACTATAACTTCCATTAAAAGCTTACCAAATATTTGATTCAAATAAATGAAAATGTGTTTCATTCTATTTAAACATATCCATGCACTATCTTGTTATTTTTCGGATCATTTTCCAATAACTTTGAAAATTGTTTTGGATTTTTTCAGTGATCAAATATTAAAAATAAATCGTAAATAATGTTTCAAGAACGATAAAATTACCTTATAGTATATTTGGATTCGATGAATATATTTATAAAGAAATTTAAAAGAAAATAATAATGGAATTTTTAATATAGCACGTTGTTTTCTATCAGTAATTCCTTAAAGTTAATTTAAGAATTATATAACAAAAAAGTAAATTCCTAAATATATTGGTATTTATAAACTTTCCATCTAAGTAAAGAGCAGTGATTCATTTTGAATTAAAAATGCTCAAATTAATTTTTTTACTTTGAATTTTTTGGGGTATATTTTTCTCGAATTTTAATTAAGATAGATATAATAAAATTAAAAATAGCGAGAAAAGATTGCTTTCAAAAGAAATAAAAAACTTTTGAAATCCTATATTTGTCAAAAATTAAATTAATAACAATAGTATAATATAATAAAAATGTGAATTCCTATGGGTTTTTATAAATTTTTGATGTTAGTAAGATACAGTGATTGGTTTTGAATAATAAAGAAAAAAAGTTTAAATTTCTTAGATGAAATTCCTTAAGATATGCTTTTATGTTATTTTTAATTAGGAAAATTGCAATAAATATTAAATCCGAGAAAAAGACGTGTTTTAATAGAAATAAAAACTTTCAGAATCCTATGTTATCGAAAATTAATTAAAGAAATTCATTAATTTGTAGTGCATTGAAAAACACGAACTTACAAGACTAATAAAATGACAAAATGTTCTGTTATTAATGTGGCTTTTTGAGTTAATTAATTTTAACGAAATAAAGAAGCAATAACTGACCCTAAGTGTTTTAATCTTAAATAATTACGAAGAAAATGGTTTATACACCAAACTATGCGTATGTTTTTATACTCATCCTGCAAAATTCATAAACTATACAGCTCAAGATAAATATTAATGATTCAAAATTGAGAAAGGAAGATAAAAACTATTCATTAATTATTTTTCATTCAAACGCATTTAATGCCACACAAAACATTTGCTTCAGAATCACGTTTCTGTTCTTACAGATATTAATTCAAAGAGCAATTCTGAAGTAATGTTCACATTTGTGACCGTGTATGTGCGGATAATTTTGATTGAATGTCCAACGAGTTTTGTCAGAAATACCTGAATACTTTATGCATTTTGCAGTTCCTTTAATTACAAAGAGGGATAAGCATTAATGCTTCGAGGAGGGGGGCGGTGGGGAGAAGGGAAGGGAGGAACTAAACTGAAATGCACTCATTAATTCACCCAAGGATAATTTTAATGAGAATAATTGGCTCTGTATGTCTTGAGATATCTTTGTATCTCGGGTTTCCTGCTCCAGTTTTGTAAACCTTTTTGAATTTTTAATTCTTCCCCCTCACAACTTAAGCAGCTAGAAATGTGTTGTTTGTTCTCTCTTTAAAACTAATTGGAACCAACCCATTAAATCTTGTTTCTGAAATCATGTATCGCTTTGAAAGAAAACTACGAACAAAGAAGAATTATCCATAAATGCATCCAGACCTGCTATTTCGAATCCTCCTAATGCTCTTAAATTTCTAGTTTTCTTTAATTTTCTTAATAATTTTATGCAATCTGGTATAATATTTGAGTGAGATTAAATATTTTGAATTTATGAGTTGTGTGTATTCTTTTCAAACGGATCTGTCTCGCATATTTTGAATAACATTTTAATTTCGCCCGTTATTTTAGAAGGAAGTTAAGTTTGGGAGGAACTGAGCAAGTAATTGAGTCATTCTGAGACGCGAGAGTTTTTTCGACATGACGCAGTCTCTTCTTAATTAAATCGTTCTAACGAGATTCTTTAATATCTTAATTCACAGTCTCTAGTTAAATAAAGTAAAATGAGATAAATCTTCTTTAGTTAAATAGAGAAGAAAAATGAGACAAATCTTCTGTGAGGTGCGGTTAAAATTAATTTCTAATTTTTTAATGAATTTCTAAATTTATAGTTCCAAATATCTTCATAATTGATAAAGAACGATAGTGTGGAATTAGAAATCAAGTTAGCGGGAGAAGGCAATTATTTGCACTAATTGTGCGTAATTAGCAACAGTTTGTGAGGCACTTTTGCTTTTTGTGAAACTGCTGTAATTTCTTTTAAGATTCTGATACAGATTTAACGAGGAAACATTATAGATAAAGCATTTCTCCTGTTATACGTATAAAATTCTAAAAGTAAGAAATTTAAAATTTCTTCATGAGTTTTGAAATTTATAATTTAAAGAATGATAAGAATATGCGCATTGAACTGGAAATCCTTAGAATAAGAAATAATGAACACAGGCCGTTTACTACTCACCGAAATTCTTTAAATTAAACTTATTTTATGTGAAAATATATAGTTTTTTAAGACTCTAATGTAAATTGATGAGGAAAATTGGTGAAAATGAATGTCTATGGAATAAGAGGTATTTATTTTCGTAATATATTTGGCCTCATGCAAATTAACCATTTCTAAGGCCGTGGTAAGTACACTTACCACCAAATTCATCATTTTTTAAATGCAATTTTTTAGGTTGGCTTAAGTTTTCGCAAAATGTTTCGATGAAACACAAACCTAGATGTTCCTATTTCTGATATCAGACCATAACGAAGTGTCTTGACTTGCTAATTAATTAATAATTAATAAAATTAATTAAAAATTTAAGGCAATCCATAAGCTAAATGAAAATCTATTCTATAATTAATCTCAATATAAAATATATTTTATTATCTTACTGCTAGAAAAAATGGTCCTTTAAAGGGTTAACACATTCGCTACCAGATTCCCGCCTGAGATTCGAACCATCGATCTAATAGGATGACCCTTCCTCTGCCATCTCTCAACTAAGTAGAGAAGGGGTCATATAATCAGAATTTAAGTATGAATGGTATTTGATTCGTACGGCGATTAACATGTTGAGATGATATTTTACATTTATAATTAGAAGAATGGGCATTATTATCAAAAGAAGCAGTCAAGCATTGCAGGTTTAAAAATGCTTTTTAAAATTTAGATTATTATAGTAATTTTTTGGAAGAGAAACATACTAGCATGAAGAACCTTTTAATTAAATTTTCCTCATACATTTGTGTTTCAGTTTTAAAATAATCCAAACTTTGAACATAACATAAAAATTTAACTAAGGAGACGGAGACTCCTTATAAGTCTTCACTAAAATGAAATTGCAAACAGAGTTTTAAAAAGAAAAATCGTTTATTTGAATAACTAAACCTATGTTTTAGATTACCACATGGCAATATTTTTGAAGTCTTTTATTTTGAATTTTCCAAAGTGCACTATTTTAAAATTTTGAAATGTTTGATATGTTCCCCCAAATTAATTTCGGAATAAGAATTTTGCTTCGGAATTCCTCCAATTTAGATCAAATAAATTCTGAATTTCATTATCTGTTTTAAAAACATAAAAGAAAATGCCAAATAAAATACAGATTTATGTGTTATATAAACAGGATGCAGAGAGAATCCAATATTGTAATATGCGAAGAATCTTGGAAAAATTACATGGATATTTAAATTTTTTATCTTTTATTTTGGAAATTTAAATAATTTCTCATTCAGGTTACGGAGTATGATTCATTTCTTAAAAGTATATCTCAGAATTGTTAAGTGGGAAATAAATTTCTTGTATTGAATTTAGATTATAAATATGTTTTATAGCCGGTCAACTAGTTGAAGCGTTATGCGAAATATACGAAGCTGTAAGCTATATTTTTAGTATCCATTTGTAGTATCCTTATAGGCCATTTATATTCTTTTTAATATTGTGGATGCAGGGTGAACAAATAATAGCGCCCCAAAAATAAGCTTTTTTAAATGGTTGTGCTTAGTATGTTAAATGAAATTAAACCTAAAAAAATAATAATTGATAATTAAATTTATAAAAAATAAAAAAGCAGAAGTTCTATGAAATAGCTTTAATTTAACTTTTTTTGGCAATTTATTTCGCATGCAAAAGAATTTACCGGAAGAAAAGATGTACCTGATAAATTAATCAGATTGTCTACAATTATCAAACTTAATGATCACAAAAAAGCGGTATTTGATTTCTATGTGCCCTTTGATAGATCAGATACTGCTTCCTTCCAACTATAAGAAGAAATAAGTTTAATAAACGTTTTACCGTATAAATCATCAATACAGTTAATGTATACGTTGGATACAAATATCATACTCAATTATAACAAAAACCCCCAATATTTGATTTCTTTGCATTCTATATATATGATACATAAATGCTTGTTTCTTTCAACTATTGCCTTTAGGAACACAGAAGCACAACCAACTTACTAAAACTTTTACGGCGCAATTAATGTCAATTCAGTTTAAAAGTGGCGGGTGTACTGTAATTATTTATATCTTAATGATTCACTCGAAGGGGATTTTGTATACAGCCCCTAACTCTATCAGAAACAGATATCTCTCGAAAGTCATTCTTAATCTGCCCTCTTTCCGAATGAAGATCAATATACTATAGGCAATGAGAGAAGCGAAAGGACTTTCCTGCACTCGGAGAATCGGATCTTTGCGTGCCTAAGCAAAAATTACACGCTGACGAAGGAAAAAAAACTTTATATTTCACAAGTCTTCAAGTCAGAACTGCTGAGAGTATGGATTGCACCGGACCATTGTCTTTAGCCGCGAATCGGTGAAAGATAAGTTTCATGTCTTTTGTTTCACCATTTGCGAAATATTTCCTTATTTGAAAATATGTTTCCAAAGGGCTAAACTTCTTTTAAAGTAAGTTGAGACTGTTTGAGACATTTGAATATAACCGTCGGAAATAGCTAAAATCATATCTGATTTCTATTTCTACGTTTCAAAGAAAAATATATTTTGAAACCCATTTGATATTAGTAGCATTTGCAATAATAATGCGCACTGCTCTTTCTAAGGCGGTGGAAAAAATACTTCCCACCAAATTCATCAATATTTAAACGTACATGGTAAGCCGTTTTAAAGTTCTCATCAAATTTTTCGATGTAGCAAAATCCTAGACGTTTCACATTCTTATCTCAAACCGTAAAAGCGTTTCTTGAATTTTTAATTAATTATTAATAAATGAAATTAATTAACAAAAAATTAATGTCATCCCTTAAGTTAAAAGATTTTTTTCTTAAATTAATCTCAATCTCAAAGTTATTTATTTTCCTACTACTGGGAAAAAATGGCCATTGAAAGGATTAATCGATGCAATAAAAAAGCCCTCCGACTTTCTTTTACACTTGAACAATATGGTGCGTTTTGAGTCTATTTCGACGTGCAGTGAAGAGAGTCGGGTATGTATTTTAGACCTCTCACCTTTGGCTGCTTAGGTTGAAAATTAGAAGTCAATCCATAATTGTAGGGCTAAAAACGTATACGATATTTTATTCCGCTAACTTGTCGCATTGTTTTGTTCACGAATAGATAGACCGAGAGACAATTTTGGTTGAAGTTTACAAGTTGAACGCAAAGTCGCCAAAACAAGATGGATGGTAAACAAACGTGTGTGGGTAACAGTTAAAAGTTAATCGTTTAAAGATTAATTCTTTTTTCGAACCCATTTGCGTTTGTCGTTGCACTATCTCCCGTTTTAAATGTAGAATTTCAACAGAACTACTAGCTTTCTTGGCTCATTGGATGTAAGGGATCAGATTCTTTTAATTACTCTAATGAAGCAGCAGAACAAGTAATAGTAAAAAGTTAAGACTTACTCAATCTTAATATTTTCACTTGTGAGGAAACGCTCTAAATATATGACAAAAGAAAAATCAACAATGCGGCGCATCAAGGAAACCATCGCGCATGTGAAGACAGCATTCCAAATAATGAATTCCAAAATATGACAAGCAACATCAAAAATTCCATGCAAACGATTTTTATTATAAGGCAAAGAAAAAATCTTTCAATTATGTGATCGGAAGTATATATAATCACTCAATGAACACAAGTTCTATACGTCATTTTTTACTAATTGAAATCTTCCTAATTGAAATATATTTTATTATTTAATTAAATATTTAATAAATATTTTTAAGCTTTATAAAACCCAGCGTAGTATGTAAACAACTCAAAAACGCGAAACACTTGCTATGACGTAAGCGATCTAGTCGATGGGTTGCCAGTGGAACTAATCCGCTTGATTCCTCAGGTAACCATATTGGCGACGAAATCGTGTGTGTTCCAATTTCTAGATACCAACCACAATTTTTTCTCTGATTTTAATAATTTTTAAAAATATTTGAAATGATATTTTACCACAATCCTTTTCATTCTTTTAGTTATTGCATCTCTCCTTGGGACGATATTAACTAAATTTTTGTGTATACGTTATCGTTGCCATATATTTAAGAATAAATTTTTAAAAATAATGTAAAGACAGACGAACCAAGTCTAAAACATTATCATAATACCACGTTTCGGACTAGAAGTTCGAGCCACCTTTAATTTTTCTCTAATTTTAATAAATTTAAAAAATATTTTAAATTACATTTTACAATACTTCTCATTGTCTTAGTCACTGCATTTATACACATGCACGTTGCGACGATAACAAATACCTTTTTGTGCGCATACTATCGCTGCTATATAATTAAGAGTAAACTAAAACATTATCATGCCATATGTTTAGGATTCGAAGTTCGAATCTCCCTTAATTTTTTTAAAAGGAGTTTTATTTTTCTTTTATTAAAAATTTTTTTAATTCAAAATTTTTTCTCTAATTAAAAAAAATTAAAAATATTATTACCTTATACACATGCGAGTTGAGTTGATATTAAATGCATTTGGTTCACGTTATCGTTGTGATATAATTAAGAGAAAATTTTAAAAACTAGCTGATCCCGCCAGAGCATCTGCGCTCAATTATACTCATACCATGATTTTCCTGACTCTTCTAGAGCCAAACTGGCGATTCATTGCCCCAAGAAAATTCGTCAAGACGGAAAAAAAGGCGCCAATTGGTGTGCGCATAACAGAAAAGTAGCCAATGTACAATGTTCACAATAGTAAATTCTATGATGAATTTGTGAACTGAAACGATTTTATCTTCACTGACTTAAACTATTTTGATGTTGATCTAAATTTCTCTGGCTCACATAAGCCCATATGAAAAAAGAATATGGAGGCCTTTCTAGGAGGGTGCCATTTTTTTTTCTCTTGACCGAATCGGATCGGCAATATTTTTAGCCCGTCTTTTGATGGCAATTTTCATATCTTTTTTGATTTCGGATTGAAAAGAACTTTGGAATGAATAGGGGATAATAGCCTTTGTTGCTGAAAATCCCAAAACCCCCCAATCAAATCAAATAAGCCCATATGCTTCATTTCTAACTGATCTTTTTTGAATAATTTCATCCTTAGTTTTATTATATTGTAAGAGACATTTTGAATTCTTCATCTTAAACTCATTTTTTCCCAAAAAATACGAGAACGAATGTAGTAACAGGCTATGACTTTGAAGTTATGCCTAACATGGTGAAGGTTACCTGTTAGGTAGATTCCTTATAGGAAGTCTACCAATTGCAATGGTTCTCATGACATGACTTTCGGAAACTTTTTGCAGATCTTCACCGATCATGACCCCTAGAACCCAAAACAACCCTTCGTTCAAAAGTTTATATATATATATATATATATATGTGTGTGTGTGTGTGTGTGTGTATAACGCTTTTTCCCATGTTATCTTGTGAACACGATAACTGGAGTAATTTCGATTTAAATTTAACCATCATGGGATATGTTGTAAGGATAGTAAAAATCTCGGTCCAGTTCGTAGATGGACTATCCAGCTCAAAGGGGGTGGAAATGGTGGGGGGTGGAAATTTTCATTTTCCCATAATTCCTTTACAATGGAAAATAGAAGGACAATTC
The DNA here is from genome assembly GCA_013235015.1 of Araneus ventricosus. Taxonomy (NCBI): domain Eukaryota; kingdom Metazoa; phylum Arthropoda; class Arachnida; order Araneae; family Araneidae; genus Araneus; species Araneus ventricosus. The sequence goes on along the minus strand of BGPR01000030.1, from coordinate 1,081,802 downwards.
AAATTAGGCGAATTATTTTTGAAGAACGAACAATTTTTGAATTTAAACTTGTTCGATAGCTACAATTGCTTAGAACTTATGAATTGAAAAGCGATTTTCCCACCCCTCACCTCCTCTCCCCCAACTTAAATTACGTTTTAACCTATGCATGTTACCCCTTGTTGGAAAGCTCTCGTCATTTGCAGTCTCTTCCACCCGCTTTCATTTTTGCAGCTCTAATCTTTACGAGAATAGAGGGCAAAATGTTATTTTCCTTATTATTATTAGAAGAGACGTATATATATATATATATATATATATATATATATATATATATATATATATATATATAATGTTTTTGCCCATATTATCTAGTGAACACGATAACTAGAGAAATTTTGATTAGATTTTAACCGGCGAGGGATATGTCTTAAGGTTGCTGAAAATATCGGCCGTGTTTGTAGCTAGTAACGAGTAACCAGTTAAAAGGGGTTGGAAATGGTTGGGGACTGAAAATTTCATTTTCCCATAATTCCTTTACGATTGAAGATAGAATGAAAACTCAAAATAGGCGAATTATTGCCTCTTCATAATAAACAACTTTTTTATTGAAACTTTTTTGATAGCTACAATTTTTTAGAAGTTATGAGCTAAACTGCCATTTTCAATCCCCTCCCCCAATTTATCATTTCCCAATTACTCTGTTACGATTGAAGATAGAAAGAAACTTTCCATTAGGCAAATTATCACATAATCACAACGAACAACTTTTATACTAAAAGTTTTTTGACAGCTACAATTGCTTAGAAGTTATGAGCTGAAAAGCGATGTTCCTTCCCCTCCCAATTTATCTTTTCCACATAGCTCCGTTACGATTTAAGATAGAAAGAAATTTTCAATTAGGGGAATTATCACCTTATCATAACAAACTACTTTTATATTGAAAGTTTTTTTGACAGCAAGAATTACTTAGAAGTTATGAGCTTCCATCTGCCGCTTACACTTCCACTTTTTATACGGTAAACAAGCTGATATACCTGGCTTTTCTCCGGATTAAAATGCTTTCATGTCTAATATTTTTGATGTAAAAACTATTATTGCATAAAAATTATAATACACAAATTTCTTTACTGATCTGAAACGTTTTTAATTAAAATGAGAATATCAATTGAAAAAGCCAATATTTTTAAAAAGCCGTTTTCTCCATAAATTATTGTTTGTTATATAGGTACTTCAAATTTTGTTAACAATTACTAAAGTAAAAGAAAGGTTTCAATGAATATTGTGAAACAATTAAATTAACTAGTTAATTATTCATTCATTTAAAGAATGGAAATAAATCAATCATTATTTGGTCTTGATATAAATTGTTAATCGTCTACTTTTAAAATTTTCTTATAACATTCGTCAAGAATTCTGTGAATGTATTCTGGAAACTATATATATTCGTATTATACTTGTTCTTCAACAATAAAGAATATTGATACGAATTCTGTATAAAATTAATTTTGAAAAATATTAAAATGAGAGAAACAAATTGTATGGAAATGAAATTTTTGTCACTGAAATGCTAATTTTTTTAAAAAATTAATAATGTGTAAAAATAGTTTCGTGAGATAATATTTTCCAAAGATATCGCGGAAAAACGCCTTACTTAGTTTTTAATTAACTGAAATTTTAAATAACTTTTCGACTTTGAAAAGTTGAAGATGAACTTTCTCTTTCTTAAATACTAAGTGTGAAAGTCTGGTTGAAATCAGTCCAGTGGTTTAGGAGGAGATGTGGAACATACATACATAGACACAATAACTTTTATTTAAATTCAGCTAATTATTAGATAATTACAAGATTAAGATTGCTGGCATATACTATGAGCCATAAAAAAGGTTTTAGTGAAGATATCGTCACAATTAATTAAATATTTAATTTTATTTAAGTAAATATTTAATTTTATTTAATCACAGTTAATTTAATAATTAGTTATTTTGACAGATTACTTTAATTTGATATTTAACTAAACATGGCTGCACCAAGATTTGTTTAATAAATTTAATATAAAATAGCCAAAAAAGATAGATATATAAGAGTTCCCTTTATCCTTTTTTATATTGAAAATATTTCTCAATAACTTTAAAATTGTTTTGGGGTTTTCTGCCTGAGTATTTGCTTTTAACTGTAGATGGAGATTTAAATTTACTGTTCAAAATGGCTGAATTGATATCCTATGCTTTAAACACGCTTATTAAATTTGCAACTCACAATGTTTAATAATTTTTATTCTCTTATGCGTTAAAAATTTAGTGACTATTATCTTTGTAACCAGGGAGTTCTCTAAATGAGCCCGTTCTAATAATGTTTAAATGTTTCATGTCATGTGATTTTTGCATATGATAAAGTAATGTCCGCCCAATTATATGGTAATCTAGATTAAATAAACTAATTTTTAAATCTAGAGTCGTTCTTCATTCGTGTCGAGTGTCAATTTCTTGTTACTGTTTCAGATAGACTGGTTTAATGCTATCTAGGGGATATTTGCACTGCTGGGATGTTTATTTCTTTATGACTCCTACCTGTTGAATGATTATGTGTTGAGAAGTGACCAATGTACTGACCAATAAATCTAGCATAACCTTTTGAGTAGAATAAAACCTTGATATAGTAAGAAATTAAATGTCATGAAAACAGAATCACAGCATGCAATATTGCAATGTGTGGAAACAACAAAGCCATTGGCTATGTCTGTATTGATCATAAATGCAATATTTCATTACTTTTGTAACATTAGCTTAAAGGAATCTACCTTTGCCTTCAAGCTTGCCGAAAATGGATTTAAAAAAAAACCCCGATCGTTACCATCTGCGAATGATAAAGAAATGAACCTCTTCTCTGTGTCATGTACATTAGCGTTTTATGTATATAGATAATATAAATAGTTATAATTCTTAAAATTTAGCAAAATTAATTAATTAAATTTTGATTAAAATAAAAAACAATAACATATTTTGCATTAAATAGAAAGGCGCATATGCAGCCAAATCTAACGAAATACAAAAACAAATAAAAGAAATTTAAATTAAAAGAAAACAAATTAAAAGAAAACAATGATAAAATGAAAAATAATGAAAACAATAGACGTTTTTGCGTGCAAACGCAGCTGCAAAAAGTAATTGCTTCAACAGAAATTTTTTAAAAAAATACAACAAGAACTATAGAGAAACCAAAATTTACCAATACTTAGAACAATTTGTGAAGAAATTATTCAAAATGAAAAGGAACTAAAATGGCTCACTCATCAGAAACCACACGCCATTTTTAGTTCCAAAATGAACAAGATTTTCTGTGGAAAGGAAAGACAAAAAGTCAAAATTTATTCCTTCCTGTGGTCTGAATCTTGTCCGGCCACCAAATAAAGAACATAAATCCAAAATTTTTTAAATCCATAATCAAAAGAAAGAGATAAAAATTTACCTTCTTTCAGAAGCAAGCCAATCAGAAAAGTGACGCAATAGATACTTGCTTCTGAAAGAAGGTAAATTTTTATCTCTTTCTTTTGATTATGGATTTAAAAAATTTTGGATTTATGTTCTTTATTTGGTGGCCGGACAAGATTCAGACCACAGGAAGGAATAAATTTTGACTTTTTGTCTTTCCTTTCCACAGAAAATCTTGTTCATTTTGGAACTAAAAATGGCGTGTGGTTTCTGATGAGTGAGCCATTTTAGTTCCTTTTCATTTTGAATAATTTCTTCACAAATTGTTCTAAGTATTGGTAAATTTTGGTTTCTCTATAGTTCTTGTTGTATTTTTTTAAAAAATTTCTGTTGAAGCAATTACTTTTTGCAGCTGCGTTTGCACGCAAAAACGTCTATTGTTTTCATTATTTTTCATTTTATCATTGTTTTCTTTTAATTTGTTTTCTTTTAATTTAAATTTCTTTTATTTATTAGATAATATAAAGGCAGACGAATGAAGCCTAAAAAAATTATCATCTTACGATGTTTCGGTCTGGAGGTTCGAATCTGCTTTAATTTATTGTTGAAGTGACTACAGACATGAAAATGTTGCGAAGCAGTGGCAAATTCCATGCCGCACTTCAACCTATTTGTGATGTTGGTCCCGACAGCATCGAGAGTCAACTAAAACAATTATCCAGAGATAATTGCGAAAAGGGAATCTCTATTACCGAATCAGAGAGTACACTTCATTCAATTATTTAGAAACCTTCTCCATTAAATCAACCCAGTTATCTCCCAGCAATTCAATTTTCGCTCGCCGCCCCATTGTTATGGAAAAATCGAAAGTCGAAAAGGCTGCTCCGAAGAGGGCGCCTTGAGCGTCACTTAGAGGCAAACCCGAATTTGGGGACTTAATTTAGAGCTGATTCAATTAATAGGCCCCAGATAGGATGAAACAAAAGAGAAGTACCAGTGTTGGTACAGGGATGGGCAAAATGCCATTGGTGAAAGCCGATGATTTGGCCTTTCTTTCGCAACAAACCTGGTTCGTGGCATAATAATAGACTTGTTTTATCAGATCATTTATAATCATCGATAGAGATTGTATATCGAGATAAAATATTTACTTAATTAGGTGAACTGGTTGATATCTAAAATCGCTATTCTAATGATCTTGTATGGAAATGCTTGAATGATGTTAGATTTTTATTTGTATATTTTGTATTGATGTAGAGTTTCTAAAACGTAATTGGTTGACGTTGAAAATATATTATGAATGGGTCAAAATGCTGAAATATGAGCTCATGAATTTTGAAATGAAAACCGTTATATGGTTGCCATGATAAGAGTTTTCCTGCGATAAATTAGAGTGAAGGATTTTGACCAAGTTTTAAATACATGATTTATGGCTTAGCATTGTATCGAAAAGTAACTAGTAACTTAATTATTTAAGAAAATTTAATTTGATTTATGATTCACTAGCAGTACGCGCACGGCGATGCCCGTGGAATCAGGACTTCAACAAAATAAAAAAAAATCGCCCACAATGACACGAAAAAGTTTTCAAAACAAAATCAAAACAAAAGATACACATTATAGATTTTCCCGCTTATTTTTTCCGCGATAATAACATGTAGAAAAACAGTACAGAGTACATTAATCCAAAACAATATAAAAAAATTGTTGCCCGTGGAATCAGGACTTCAACAAAATGAAAAAAAAAAATCTTAGAACATGACAAAAAGCTCCGAAGGTTATGACGTCACCTGACCCTTCATCCAATCAAATTGAAAGCTGCGTTCCGGAAGGCTATCGCTGAAGAAATTTCGCTCGACAAAAATAAGTTTCATCTGCCCAGGAATAATTTAATTTAAAAAAAACGGGGAAAGATATTTTAACCGTTCTTGCTTTAAATCAGAGAGAACCGTTCTAGTTATAAGCTGAAAAAAATTGAAAATAATAGTGTTATTAGAAAGTCGGATGCAACAAATTAAAAAACAAAACTAAAATTTAGGTGGTGAAACTGACTATTTTTTAAAAAATTTTCAAAATTCAGTAAATTACGTTAGAAATTCAAAACTAACTTCATTAGAACGGAAATCGCGTGCTCTTTCCGATGGTCTATCTATTTTTGTCGTACAATTATTCGAAACCATTCTATTGACAAATTAGTGGGAAAAATCAACCAAAACAACAGAAAACATTAAATAAAAAAATTTCTAGATTAAAATTTAAAATTTCGGCTTCGAGGTGCATTCAGTCACCATTACGACTACCTGTGTACCAAATGTCATGGCTGTAAGTGCGATAGATTCGTCTGGACATCGCCGACAAACACACACACACACACACACGCACGCACACAAACATTGCCTTTTATAAGTATAGATGAAATAAAGATTAATTATTTTCAAATGATAAACTGACAAGTGCGAAATTAACTCGATTATTTCTAAGACTGTTAAAGACAAACTTCTGAAAGCAACATTTTTTTCCATTATCATTAAATATATTAAAATAATTCCTGTAATAGCGGTTGCAATCCGTTGAATAAGCAGCTACATTATGATTACAAAAAGTCATATTCCATGCTTCGATTTTGTTCTTGTTTCAATTTACATTACTTTTTATTTATTTAGAGTTTTTTTAAAAAAACTTTTATTATGTCATCTACCGGAAAGCTTATACGAAATTAATTTAAAGGATGAAAAGAAATCAAATTCACTTCGAATACTTTTTTGAAAATTTAAATGACATACAGTCTGACAAATCATAATTTTACCTTAAAAGTTGTTTATTATAATTTCATTATCAATGCAAAAAAATCAAATCCTTGACGCACATTATTATGGCTATTATGGCCACTCTTAGCGACCAGCTCTTTTGGAAGAAATATTGATTGCTTTCATTTTCAGTTAAATTTCCTAAGCACCTTTTGTGATAAATATTCTATCATAATGCTATTAGATATAAAATTTGCCAAAAGAAAAATCCAGCTGCTGAAATAAATATGGCAATTAAAAATAAAAAGAAGAAACCTGTTCCATTGCTTGCATTCTGAATTTCAAGAAAACTCTAAGAACGTCGACTGACCTCCCGGTAACTATCTTTGCAGGAGTTAGGAACTTTATCAAGACATTTTAATTGCCTATTAGATTTAAGTATCTTTGAGTATCTGAAGATTCTAGCGCCTTTTCGAATCCTACAAATTTATTCTTTGAGTATATAGTGCTTCAATGTAATGAATTTTGTTGGAAAAGTGATCATGATTGAAAATTAACTTGATCTCAGAATGTTAAATGTGAAAAGTTAAACGGGGGACACAGAAGTCAATTCAAAATTAAGTCAACAAGTTTGATGATTAGCCTGCTAAGTAGTTCTTGAAATATTCTGTAGAAAGACAAAATCCACACATCTTTTTAAAATTAATATTTCAGATGGATAGCAATAATTTATTAACAAATTTCATACTTTTACTTTTGCATATTTTTTATAGGTTCTAATTTTTCCACAGTATTAACTAAGTATTTTACTAAGACCGTACACGTAATTTCATTTGTCTTCCTTGTTGTGCTTCTGAGTTATTAATTCGAAGTACTGACGGACATACAAGGAAACAGCCAGCCGGCATGTTAATGCATTTACATCTATTTTCATACGTCTTGCTTGTTGTTAACGTATTTAGTCCGGTAAGATTTTGATTTTAGTTTAGTTATATTAACGTTCCGTTTTGAAGCAAAACGAGGGCTACTTTTGGGACGGACATCATAATGTTGAACCGCGGTCAGATGACGACCGTTTAGCTGGCATCCCCTCTTTCCAATCTGCCAGTGCATATGATTTAGCGTGCAACAGGCTCCATGCACAGCTGATCTTCAGTTAAATCGGGTTTCAAACCTCGAACGCTCCGGTCCCGAAGTCGAGACCTTGCCACTAGGCCACCGTGACCCCGTAAAGTTATGGTATAAAAATAGTAAATTAAAATTCATCCATCTAAATTGTTGCCATTTAGTTAATATTCGTATGAATATATATGACAAGAGACAGTCTATTCTTTAAAGGGATTTGATCCAAAATTTGAGAGAGATTATAGTAATACAACCGTATGCCAAATTTTATGTATCTAGATTGTTTCTCCTTTCTGACCACGTATCATTCTCGTCATGTGATCACGGTTCAGATTGACGGAGTTAGTCCTAAAATAGCACTCTTGCAGCTTCAAAGGGGGTTGCGTATATAATAAATCAAATAAACTGATATTTCAATTGAATATGTAGTATAAGAAAAACTATAGAGAATATTTATATATTAAATTGAATTAATTTTTAGATTATTACATGGATATAGCTATTCAACGGATTGCAACTGCTATTACAAGAATTATTTTAATATATTTAATGATAATGCAAAACCAGCGAGAGTGGCCTCCCCGAAACTTCCTAGCATACGACCAGTAATGTGGGGTGGGTAAACACCCAGTTGGTAGGTAAATATTTACCCAAGGCCTGGTTATTTTGAGAAAAAAATTATGAATGGTGATTTAAAATGAAACATATAAAATTTATGAATTCCCAAAAACCTAATATTTTGCAAAAAAGAAAAAAAAAATTCGTGTGTTCGCAATTTTTACGCGCGCTGAGGTACCACAACTTTATTTAACGTTTTTGAGTACGGAATCTTACAATAGATATCACACAAGATTTCACCATATCTCTGGTTAATCACAAACGTTCATCTGGAGAATGTCAGAAAAAAGTTTCGTTTTGGTGGTTGCCATAATTTCCGAAGCGCGTGTTTGCGGCTCGCTACAATTTCCTTCGTAGACCGCCAAGGTCAAACGCCAACCATACTAACTTAAGTAAAATAAGCGAAACGCTCACCAACATACAGTCGTAATGTGCATTTTGAACTAAATATGCAATTTGAACACCTGTTTTTTAACCGATTGAGATGAAAATTGGGCACAGATCTATAATTAATGGTAGCATCCGTGATACCAAGTTTCATTTATATAAACCAAAGGGCTTATGAGATACAAGTATTCGATTATACACACCGACAGACAGTCAACCCTTTGACGGATTTCGCCCAAACTTTTATACGGACTTACATTCATGACGATAAAACTGTGTACCAAATTTTATTCATCTAGCTATTCAAGTTTTTGAGTTATAGTGTTCACATGACCGCGGACATACATACAGACAGACTTCCCGTTGACAGATTTTGTCCAAAATTTGATAGAAACCTACAAATTATGTTTAAAGACCACATACCAAATTTCATCCCCTAAGCTCTAATAGTTTTCGAGTTATCGTGTTCACAGACAGACATAATTCCAAAATTGTGTTTTTCGGACTCAGGGAGGTCTAAAACGTGGAGATTCGTCAAAATCTCGAGTTCGAATTTTTTGACGATTTCAATACTTTCTCTTTACATCTCTCTCATCTCATTCTCTCGCATACGAGAAAGTAATAAATCAAATAAACTGATATTTCAATTGAATATGCAGTATGAGAAAAACTATAGAGAATATTTACATATTAAATTGAATTAATTTTTAGATTATTAGATGGAAATTCCTCACAATGAAAGAGATTCAGTATCTTCAAAATAATATAATACCGTATTTGATTTTTTTCAAAAAATATTCAATTATTGAAATGTCACAAATTAAATATCTTAATAACTTGAAGGGATTCTCAGACAAATTCAATTACGGAGAGTAAATATTTCTGTTGGAACATTCTCTTTAAATTTTTAAAGATGTTTTAGATGAAAACATTGACACTGTCCTTTAAGCTTCTTCAAATGTGAACAGAAAATAAAGGAATTAAAGTACGATAGAGATAAATAGCTGCAGTTCTGATTAATAAAGCTTAAGATGAATTTATTATAATGGGATGAGATTAAATTCGGAAATTGATTTCTATATTTATTAATGTACTGCTACAAAGTACTAATTTCCTTATCTTTTCATTAAGACCTCCTTCTTGGCGCCTTCAGGGCCTTTATGAACGAGGCAGGGTAAGCAAATTACTTCTACTGTATTTACAACAGCGATAATTTAATATGTTACATGAAAGCGTGAATTGATTTTTTTTTTACTTTCTCGTATACAAAGAGAAAGTACTGTGATCGTCAAAAAATTCGAACCGGAGATTTTGATGAATCTTCACATTTTTAGACATCCCCGAGTCCGAAGAACACAATTTTGGAATTATGTCTGTCTGTCTGTGAACACGATAACTCGAAAACTATCAAATCTACGGGGATGAAATTTGGTATGTGGTCTTTAAACATAATTTGTAGGTTTCTATCAAATTTTAGAGAAAATCCGTCAAAGGGAAATCTGTCTATCTGTATGTCCGCGGTCATGTGAACACTATAACTCAAAAACTTGAATAGCTAGATGGATAAAATTTGGTACACAGTTTTATCGTCATGAATGTAGGTCCGTATAAAATTTTGGGCCAAATTCGTCAAAGGGTTGGCTGTCTGTCGGTCTGTATAATTGCATACTTGTATCTCATAAGCCCTTTGGCTTAGATAAATAAAACTTGATATCACGGTTGCTATAATTAATTATAGATCTATGCCCAATTTTCATCTCAATCGATTAAAAACAGGTGTTCAAATTGCATATTTAGTTTAAAATGCACATTACGACTGTATGTTGGTGAGCGTTTCGCTCATTTTACTTAAGTTAGTATGGTTGTCGCTTGACCTTGGCGGTCTACTAAGGATATTGTAGCGAGCCGCAAACACGCGCTTCGGAAATTATGACAACCCCTGAATTGAAACTTTGTTCTGATGGAAGGTTTGGTGAAATCTTTCTTGATATCTGTAATAAGATTTCGTACTAAAAAACGTTAAATAACGTTGAACGTTAAATAAACGCTAACGTAAACGTAATTTTGGGGAATTCATGTTTCATTGTAAATCACCATTCATAATTTTTTCCCTCAAAATAACCAGGCCTTGGGTAAATACCCAAGAATATTTACCTACCCACGGGGTGTTTACCCACCCCACATTACTGGTCGTATGCGAGAAAGTTTCGGGGACGCCACTCCTGCTGGTTATCTTAATGTTGAATAGATTTTCACAAAGGGCTAAATTAATGGTTATGGTAATAAATCTAATAAATTTTGTTTAATATTTTTTTTAATACTGGGAATATAGCGTTATGGTCATATCTCATCATTTACACATCTTCCGCTATTAAGACACCGCCATAAAATGTTTTACAGTGTTTGAATTGTAGCTTTCTGGTCCCTTATAAACATTCCAAAAGTTTTGATATTCTATCCTAAAGCTTATTTTGTTCCAAATCCTACGCAATGGACTTAATCTAAGTCACTATTAACCTACCGTTAATCGCAGTCTTTGGCTAGACTTAAGATAACGGTACGGTTTCATCGCCAACCGTTAAAATGCTCGCCAATTTCGATAGCTGTATAAAAACGCTTCGCTCTACATTCGGTTCATTGCGTAATGTTGGGATTGAAATTTTGTGGATTGCCATATTTGGCGAGAAAAAAACTATACTGTTTTTTAGTGTGTATCTATTAGATATTGCGACTAACAGAGGGTTAATTAAGACTAATTGATGTCAGTAGTGCAGTGTTTATGGTGTGAACCTCTTATGCTCAAGTTTGCGGCTTAAGTCTCCGGGCAAATTTAGTAAAGTAAGTCCAGGAATTGTTAACACTCATGATGTATGATAATAAGGTACGCTAAATGCACCTTGTGTGCATTTTTAGTGTTTGGTATCTTGGTTAAGTTAAATTTGTTGTGTAAATTAACGTTGTTGTAGCGTGGTTATTTTTCTGTGGTCCATTGAGTCTGCATCAAATCCAGGCAATGGCAATAGGGTCGCTATGGCCGAGCGTGACCACAGCGACCCTAGAGGTAGTGTCCCGGTTTTGAGACAGGAGATCGTGGGGTCAAGATCCACTTCTTCCAAAGAACCTCCAAGTGTGTGGTCCGGCTGCACATTAGATGTGTCATCGTAGGTAGCATTTCCTCTCGTCAGTGTGTCGTGGAGGTGTGAAGGCTGAGGTACATTGCTTTTCAGGTTTTGTTCTCGTCATCTTGCCAAATTTACGAGACGTAAGTAATACTGAACCAGGCAGGTACTGACCACCGCCTGCAGTCATGTCCATTAATGATTATTTGCTATTTTGTGAAAAGCTCAATGTCTTGCGAATGACTTTATGAAAAGTAACGCAAGCTATGTTAATAAGAATAACTTACACTTGAACTAACGGGGCTTGGCATATTTAAATACTGTTTGTTTTACCACACTGGAAAGATAAATTGACAACAGAAGAGGGGGAAAATGTAACTTTAGAACGAATACTTGAGATGGGGTAGGTAAAGAAAGTTGCTAATGCATTTTTGTGTAGATTCTTACATAATCAACAGCACAACGTATTCTTGGTAAAGTGTTTCAAAACGTTCTAAATTTCTAACTTTCATATAATACATTGTTTAAGTTAAAAATAAGAACATCAAATAAGATAAATATAAGCATCTTTAGCTTGCAACATCATATACTTTTGCTTATATTTGTTTATATACTATTCCAGATTTTGAGAAATTTATTTTTGTATCGTGTTATAAAAAAAAGTCAGGTTCAATGCTTTGCTTTGACTTAGACTAATTCGTAGGTTTTAATTTTTTTTAAATCTTTATAATGGGCTCAAAAGATATCAAATTTGATAAAAACAGAATCCCAATTTTTGAAGAGGATTCTTGCCCTTTATTCCTTTATTCCTCTTAATTGTTTTGAAGCAGCAAAAGAAAAAAATCTCGAAATCGTAGATTTGGAAATTTGCCCTGTTTTGTATTGAGGTACAAATACATTTATATTGGATATATAAATAGGATTATGTCGCACTTCTAGTAAACAAAATATACTTGTTTATTTAGAAAAAGAAAGATTTATTCAATTTAATTTCCATTAGAAGCTATAACATTCATCCATCATTCAGGCAAATGGATTTCATGAGCAAAAAATTATGGCGATTCTGAAACAATCCGGTGCTTAAGCCAATTTTTGATATCTTTTTAAGAACTGACCCGCTCTCTAAGAAGCCTCCTCTACAAGGATCGAAACGATTGGTACTTTGAAAGAGCATCAGATCGTGAATACAGAGGACAGTGTCAAAGATCTCTGCGAAATACTTCCAAAATTTTCTGGACTGGTCTTGCAAAATATGAACAAGCACTGTCATATTGGAAAATGACTTGTCGTATCTTTCGAATATTCCGAAAGTTTATGTTTCAATGCTGCATTCAAATTCCGTTACGATTGTGTTTGGTAAGGGTCTACGCTTTTTAAGGATTCAAATTCTTATCTTAGCCATCTTTATTGTGGATCTCTATGCTTTTTATCACCTGTATTGAAAACATTATTTTTACATTCTCAAAATCACTCTTTGCAAGTTTTATTCTTCGGAGCATGTTCACCGTAAATTTACAACAGCAAACGTTATGATTTTGTTGCTGTTTTCTTTCCATTTAAATAATGTGCTAAAACTTCAAGAAAATTCTATTTTTCGGCACTAAATTCGACATATAGTAAAGCACCGTATACTTCTTTCAAGCGACTGACGTAAAACGACATATAAATATAAAGTTGTATAATCGAAATTTGAATAAACTCTGATTTAATCTCTGAAACTCTTATTTAAACACTGGAACAAATTTAATCTACTAAATCAAAATTCAATTTCTTAGATAGAATTTCTTAAAGATAGACTTAGTATATTACTACATAATATGAAACAAATAATGAAAATTTAAAATTAAGCATATATCATAAAAGAGAGAAAAATCATTCTTAGATTATATATCTTGAGTATTAATTATACATTTCTTATTTTATTTGCATGCTGGTAGGCCTTTATTTGAAAATCGCTGGAAGGAAAAGGATGTCATCCCTCTGATGTCTAGGAAAAGTTTCTTCTTGAACAAGAACCGTGAAATAATGACCGATTCAGAAAATGTGGGTATTTTATGACGGGGTGAGCGACGTTCAACCAAGGCTTTGGGTCGTGTAAATGAAGTACTTTGTAATTACAATGATTACGAATCAATCGGGATTATGATAAAACGACGTAAAAATAGAAACAACGAATAAGCGAGAAACGTATAAAAGATGCTTTACTGCATTTAATGCAGTTGAAATATTTATTATTTTATAGTTTGAATGGATGTCACATATTTATTATTACTAGAGGTCGCCCAGGGGTCGAAATTCGACCGTAATTCATTAAATCTCCTTCTTGGATTGGATTTCACTTCGGGGGAGATTAAACCAATTACAAGTCATCCACTTCACATAAGCTCTTCAAGGGAGGCCAGACCCAGGAACAATCAGGCACCAGCGAGTGCAGCCTGCGACAACATCGATGTAGTACAATGTGATAGCCATACGTGTTCAACGATCAGTAAACTCCGAAAAACCGGCACACAGCCACAAAATGGTGAAAATGACCTATAAGTTCTATCAGCATTACATAACTTTTATCTTTCTGCACTCCTTCTCCATATGAACCTTAACTATGCCAAATCTCACACTTCTCCGTGAGCGCAATTTGCTTAAAAAGGGTACAAAGTTTTCTCTTCACGTATTAATATATAGATAGGCTGTTGCGAAATCTTTCCAACAAAAGTTTTCCAAAATTCATTTACATACAAGCAGAACTATATTGACGCCTATTAAAATAGGGTGCAATTTTTTATTCACCCATTAAATACACTAATTAATTTACTTTTCCATTCTCAATTTCTTAATAAGAAATAAAATTTTAAGCTGCGAAATAAATGAATACCAGCAGAATTATACCTACGACTATTAAAAAGGGAGGAACCATGTTTATTCACCCATTAAACACATTATTTAACTTCCTAATCATACGCACATTTACAAACTTCTTAATAAGAAATAAAATTTAAGCGGCAAAATGTTGGAATATGACTAAAAAGGTGAGTAAGTCGGGACAATTCTTCAAAACATCTCTCCAGAAAGTAAATTCGTCGCTTTCATTATTTTACCAATATTTGTTGCACTTTACTTCATACAGACTGCGAAAACTAAAATATCGCCACTTAGCAAAATTGCTATCCATTAAGTTCAAATGATTCGACCCAAATAGTTGAAGATATAATTATTTCTTTAATGAGTATCTAATAAAGAAATGTTTTATCGGAGTTGGAAAATACTCATTGAAATATTAATACTCAAAACAACTTTCTTAAATTAATCTTGCAACGGGAACCATTATTTTTATTGTGTTTCTGCACATTTCGCATTTTTGCTTGCAAGCAATGGAAAAGTGAGTAATCAGCTTTCAGAAAGAAGCGATTATAACAGATCTTGAGATGTTCAAAGAGAGTTTTGCTCTTCATTATGAATTTTACGAGAAATAATTAATGAAAATTTTGCCTTTATGGAATGGCTAAATCTAGGCATTAATCAAACTGAACTTTGGAAAAGGGACAATATAAATGCGTATGATCTCATAATTAAAACAACAAAAAATAAATAAATAATTTTTAAAAACAAGTTTTTATGCCAAAAAATAGAAATTTAAAAAAATAAAAATACGAAATTTCTTCTTAAGACAAAAAACGATAAATAAATATTTTTTAGAAACGCGCTTTTATATTGAAAAGTAGAATTTTTTAAAACAAAAATATGGAGGTCAGAAAAAAATCATAAAAACGTGAATCGCCGAAAGAAATTCTCTTAAGTAAATCGGAAATTTGATCACATTCTAAATATAGTTCAGTTTATTGAATGTTTAAGAATTTTCTTTTTTTAGGATATTTATTCGAAGCATCTTCAGAAAGTAATTTCATTATAATTTTGTTTTCATCTCTCCACGCTTTTGTGATTTTGTAATGACCCCTAATTTTTATACTATAAAATTCATTTTTATACCATAATATTTTGGGAAGTTATTAAGGAAAAACTTTAAAATTTCGCTTAATTTTTAATTAATTAAAATTCTGATTAAAATTTCAGAGAAAGGGCTCCCAGGTACACATTCCCAACCTCCTAAGTTTGTTTGTGTCATAAAATCATAGCATTAAACATTAAGTTATTACCTTATCTTTCAACAATGATTGTTGTAAATTGTGCCAAAAATATTTTTAAAAATTCATTAAATTATTTTTATACTATAATATTTTTTATACTACAAAATTCATTTTTATACCATAATGTTTCCGGAAGTTATTAAGGAAAAACTCTAAAATTTCGCTTAATTTTTCATTAATTAAAATTCTAATTAAAATTTCGAAAAAAGGGCTCCGAGGTACACATTCCCAACCTCCAAAGCTTGTTTGTGTCAAATTTCGTGGCTCTAAGTCCAGTAGAGCGCCAACACACACACACACACAGACATTCTCCTTTATTATTAGTAGAGACTAGCCGTTCTAGGCGCCCAGCTTGTTCGCCCGGAATAATGGATTTCCTGATTGTTAAACAATTACAACGGGATGTACATTTATCTAAAATTTCTCTATTGTAGTTTAATAAGACTGGGAAATATAAATTTTATGAACATATAAATTTATGTTCAAATGAATTGCATTTTTCTAAACGTTCATTAAGAAATAAAATACTTTAATATTAAGCATTTGTAACTCATTGTCTGCGCACGGCCAAATTTAACAGCAACAAATTATCTGATAAGAAAGTTGTAGAATATCTAGGTCATTCTATATTATTGCTGTTGTCAATATCCATTTACCTCAACTATTACAAAGTCTACAGCGATGAATAAGACGTTGTATGATATTTTATACTGGCTGCAGACATGGAAAACTTTCTTTATGTGCAAACAACATGGATGCGCAGCTCATTTTACAAAGTTTACATATACACATACATAAAACGTATCTTAATTTGACTTCGGCCAATTTAATTTCGAAAACCCAACCAATAAAATCATTTTGGGCTGGGGAGGTTAAACGTCTAAATATTTCGCTTGGGTTCACTAAAAGAAACTAAATTTCTAAAAACAGTCTCAAGAAAAATGTTAAAAATTATCAGTTAGACTTAAAAAGACGGCACGGTCTCGTCGCAAAACTTTCGCCAGCTTATAGATCTTACCCGTGTGAATTCTAAGCTAAATTTGGTGGTCAATCGCTTGAAAAAAATCGCCAAATTTGGCGGCCGTACCCTGTTTTTAAGCTTAACCAAAATATTATTTAAAAAGGCATGACTGTCAGAATTTTGAAAATAATATATTTTGTGAAGAGTAAAATTTGCTTTCCATTTTTTTCTTACTCAAAATCTCTAAAAGGAAAGTAACCCGAATTATAATGAAATTAAAAACTTGTTATCAGAAAGCAAAAAAAGCAGCTGCTTTCTGATAAAGAAAAGTCGTCCTTAATGTTTCCATACAATAATCAGAAATCAAATACCGAATGTTGCCGAACGATTATATTAGATGTAGAAATATTTGATAAAAGTTTAAAAATGATTCCTAGCATATATGTCCTATAAATGAAGCATATCTCCAATACTTTTTAATTAATCGTCTCGTGCGACAATAATTATCGATAAGATTGTTTTTTACCTTGAATTCATTCTACACAAATACAACAAATTTTGTGTGGAGCCCAAGGCTTGTCTCGATGACATAATTTCATGCCAAAATAAACGTAATAGACTTTTTTTAACAAAATCCGAAATGCTTCTTTGTTTTCTTTCACTGTATAGTTACCACAAGTATAGCAGAAACAATTCGGTGATCTCTAGAAGCCACTGACCTCTAATTCAATAAAAACTAGAAGTAAAAAATATAATGACCTATAACTCACAGGTCGGAATATAAACACATGCGCACAGCACAGAGCAAAGAAAGAAACTGATTGAGGAGTAGAGATAAGGTCAATGAAAAGGCGTGTGAAGAAGGGGTGGAGTGCAGACACGTGCAAGCAGGAGAGGTATCCGGTTTCAACTGTCTTCAATATTGTGTTTAATCGGCAATTTACCGATTCAGAGGAATATTCTGGATTGAAATAGTTTCTCCTTTCTTGTTTAGTAGTTTAATTCACCAATTTACTATTTTAAGTCCATAAATATGTTTATCGAACTCATATAAATAATACTTTTTTGGTCCAAAATATACTAAATTCGTAAAAAAATAGATTGCGATTTGTGATGAAACTGTACGTGATGGAATTTTTTCATTATTTTTCCAGTAATCAGTATCCAAAAACTAAAAAAAGACCCACTTGCTTTACCGACAATGTTTTCATTGCTGACCTGTGTAATTTGTATGAAAGATAAAACATCGTCTTGCGCGTAATGAATAATTTGAATAATCTAGTAGAAATAGAATCAGTACAAAACTTTGAATAGACTCTAAATTTCATTTACACAATGAGAAGTGACAAATCTTAAAAAATATATTTTTAAGAATTTGTTAAAATTAGGAAAAAAAATCATGCCGCAATAAAAGTGGTCTAATTAAAAAAGTAATTTTCCGTGCTTTAAAATGATGAAAATAAAAATCGAATCGTTCTTATGCGATAATCGTTTCGAAAGATATCGCGGAGAAACGTCAACAATTTGCTTAATTATTAATTAATTGACATTTTAATTAATTTCTGGGCTTAGAAAAGATGACAGTGACCTTTTGCCTGTCTGGAAGGTCACGTGTGCCAAATTTCATCATGATCGAACAAAAATTGTGAATTTATATAGAAGACATGCACACAAACAAATATACAAACTTTCATCTTTAAATATATAGATTTTCTAATTTTTAGTCTTTATTCATAATTCATTATAGTAAATATTGTGAAATATTGCAATCAGAGTTCTCTCAAATTCACTACTATACAACGATTAGATAACGAAAATTAGGTCTGTAAATATTAAAATATTTTATTGTAAACTGTGCAAAACTTTAGAACTCGAGTACATCAGGAAGAGAATGAAAAATTAATTATAAAATTCCATCATTGCAAACATAAAACAAGTTTAATAAAAGCTTGTTGTGAGGTTTAAAGACAACGATACTTTCTTAATTTAAAATCTTTTTTCTCAAATCTAAAAACGAGGATATATAGGCGATTTATAAACACATTCATAACGTTAAGAATACCCCAAATTGATCATATTATAAGTTATAAAATAACATTGTTCGAAGTTATAAATAACAGAAAAACAGTTTGTTTCATATATATGAAAATTTGTTCTTTAAAATATGAAAATGGTACATAAGGGCATTTTATACAACATTGAATTTAACTTAACTGAAGACAATTTATATAGGATTAAATTATCCATGTGCAATTTTAAAAATTTGCTTTGGATTTGCTTTTTTTCCCGGGATTTAATGCTTTATATTGTTTATTAAATTGTAAAAGAAACTGAAAATTGGCGAGTGGAAAAATGATTATTAGTTTTGTCATAATTTTCATAATTTTTAAAATTTATAAATCTCCCTGAAGAGATGCAAACTTGTCCTTTTCCTTTGTGAATTCTATCGGAGGCTTCTTAAGGATTAAGCTTTAAGAATATTTTCGGCTTCTTAAGACCACATTTCCATTTTTAATGACTGTGATCAGCGACAAATATGGTTGAGATAAGGCGCAATGCTGTAAAGTATTCATAAGGAACCTGTGAGACAGTGTGGAATGGAATAAAGATATTTGCTATGAATAATTTCTAAAGCGTAGCATACAGGTGGAATTAATGTCAAGTTTCTTTTTATATTTCTGGTGAATTTATGGATTTATGACGATGTTTCAATTTTGGTAAGAGTGAAATATTTTAAGTTTCTGATAACATAAAGTAGCGTGAGGATTCCCGTTTCCCTTTTCTCGTATTCTTCTACAATACGACTTGTTTCGTGTTTACCTTCGTCTTGTAACGAAGAGAATCGAATATGCATTCTAGACCTCTTCACACTGACAGACTGGGTCCAAGACTTGGTACAGATCTACAATTTTAGTGGCAAGACCACATACAGAATTTCATCTCTCTAGCTTGAGTATGGGACCTGTTGCACGCCAAATCATACGTAGTGGCCACGCCCTCCCACTGGCGTGGTGTGAAATTTTGGAGAGGGGGTTGCCGTCTCACGTGTTGTCCTCGTCATCTGACCGAGGTTCAAAATGACGAGGCCGTCCCAAAATAGCCCTCGTGTTGTTTCAAAATGGGAGGTTAATATATAACTAAACTAAACTCTCTAGCTTGTTGTATTTTTTGAATTAACGTGTTCGCAGACAAACAGACATAATTGCAAAATTGGTTTCTTTGGATTCAGGAGGCCTAAAATGCGGATATTCATCAAAATCTTAGGTAAAAACTAGGAAGATCACAATATTGCTTTCGGTATACGAGGAAATAAAAATATAAAACTCTTTTCACTTAAGAAAAGATATTTTTCGATTTTCAAAAAATGATGCTTGTATATTATAGTGACATAATAACGTGAGTTCAATTTATTGATTGATTGTTGAGATCCGATCCCACCATGTAAACAGGCCTAGAAGACGTTAAATCCGTTAACGGATTAAACATTTTTTAGTTTGCGTGCCGTAGAAAACCCACGATTCAATACATAAGGTCCATTCCGGTTTTAGAATAAGATCAAAGCTATACGAAAACCTAGTTAAACTAAACGTAGCTGATAACGCTAATCATGTTGTGTTATGCAGTCGTATGTGTAATTGTAGTTGTATTGCAGTTGTATGTGTATGTGAAATTGAAAAATGGATGATTGAATGTGAAGAAGCCTCAATTATCCTTTGAATATCAATTTATGGAAGAAAGTTATCAGTTTAAAGATAGGCTGCTGAAGTCGGAAATACTAAAATCATAAAACTGGATTTATTCTAAAATATTTTATTTAACTTAAACACGCTCATTATAAACACGCTCACTGTTTCCTTCCATTTAGAGTTATATAACAGGGAACTCAGCAACCGACTTATTATTCCATATTCTTCAAACTGGGATTGATATTTATAAAGCTGAAAATGAATTTCAAATAAAAAAACGCTTTCTGAAACCGGGCAATGAATGAGGGTTTTTCATTGAGAATGAGGACGCCGAAGGAGAACAACCCCTTTACTTCACGATTTTGGAATTCAAAGCTGGATTGATATCAAAATAAGTTATACGACTTAACAGGGTTATTTCTACGAGAAATTGTTCATTCGATGCATAGTATTGAGCATGTGAAAACATAAAATCGGATCAGGACAGAGGGTTTCATATGGATAAGATCATATTTCTTCAAAATCCATTTGGTCATTACATTAGCTTGTTTCTTTATTTTTCGACTTAGTACTTGGTATCTTACGTGTAGCATGGAAATACTTCCACAAATTTCATCGATTCTTTGCGATGTATCAAATTAATTTTCTCGAGACCGCTTGAAATGTAAGGATAAAAACTAAGCATTCGACCAAAGTTCTAATGCATCCATTTAAATATATTGACTATTCTTTACTGTAATTCTTCCTATCAGGTAAATAAATACAAAATTAATCATAAATATTTAGCATGATGTACTTTATTTCGAAATAGAGATATTTAAAAAGTCAAAATAAGAAAGCATTATCGGATAATTACACGAGTTAAGTTTGAGATTTGTTTAATTTTTAACTAATGGAAATTAGAAATTTGGAAGATTAAATGTGCACTTCAGTGAAAACAGCTATATTTTTGTCAGAGTGTCATAAGTTTACCTGTTTTATTCCGATGTGCAACGCGAATGTGGTCCTTTTCGCCTCAAATACCCTCAATGAATGAATTTTCTCCTCTATTTGGCTTGCAGCACGATGATAAACTGCCATATTAGTCCCATAAAATGGCAATCAAGTTTGCACACTTTTCCACTACAAAGCTAAAAGTGTTTTTTATAAATAACATTACAAACAGGAAGAATTTCAATTGTCTTATCATTAATAAGCAGTGGGAATATTCTCCCCTAGACTTTTTCATATACAGTAAAACTTCGATTAATATTCACGATCCGAACCAGATCTGTGACGGATAACAGAGATCTCTTAACACATATTGTTACGAAAATGGAAAGTCGCTTCCCAGCAATGTCAGTCTTATGGTTGAGAAGAGAGTTTTACAAGGTTAAGCATGGAGTGACAGGCAGTGGCTGTTCCGAGATCCCTGACCTTGGTGACGAACTTGGCGATCATTTTGGCTACAAATTTGGTGACCTTGGCGACAAATAGATGATTCCAGAAAATGCAACCCTTTTCTCGATATTTCTATTAGGAACGGGAATACACTTGAATATCCGAGAAAACACCATGTGACGTCACGTCCTGTCGGAGAGAGTATATAAGGACCGCGCCTGGATCAGAGGGAGTAGTGTTGATCCATTGGGAACGAGTTCAGAGTTTCGTCCGCAGTGCGAGGTAGGAAGCTGGTGAGCTGAGCGCTATTGAAAGTGCTGTTATTGTCGTTACTAGTTATTTGCTGACTGTTTGTGTTGCTAAATATCAAAGTGCCGAACTGTTATTACCTGAGAATTGTTGTCTGTTTACATCGGTAATATGTGCAAGAACTATTGTTTCCTGTACCTGTGCTACGTGTTTTCCTGCATATTTGTGAATAAACCTTCATTCTTCGTTATCCTGCGTGTTGGACTGTTTACACCGTACACCCACAGAAAGACTTTTGTAACAATATGTACAGTAGAACAGTTGATAACAACCGCATGGTCTTGAACTTTCCTGCCAACCACACGAAATGGGTTGTTTTCAACATGATGGTAAATATGAACCTTATAAAATGGTAAATATGAACATATGTACAATCGCGGTAAAAAAACAGACCCACCCAGCATTATTCTGCGATCGTTCATTGGGCATTGAAAAAAGTTACCGATCTTCAGGAAATAACGTATACTAAAAGAGTCTATGGTTAAAAATTTCATAAGGGGTCATCTAAATATTTAAAATTGCACTAACATCAAAAGTGTCAATAGCAACATCCATTTTTGATTTCTTAAATAAATATCTCATGAGAAAATAGCCCAAGCAATAAATTTTGGTTAATATGCCATGAATATATCGGAAGATATTCGACACTTTGTGTTCTAAATAGAAAAGGGGTCATTTAGGTAGAGAAGTTCTCTGCTTGCTTTTAAATGTCGTTAGTAGCATGTTAAATTATTTCGCACTTTAAATTATATTTTCAAAGTAATGATCAACATTTTACAATCGGTAAAACTTGATGCGTAAAAAAATAAATAGTGTAATATTACACCACTTTAATTTATAATATTTTAATTTTTATATACAAACAGTTAAATGTGTATATATTTAAATTTTATAAAATAAAGTGGCGTCACGATTATATTTAATAATGAAAACGTTTTCGAAATGTATGACGCCCCCTTGAGTGCATCTTTTTAGAGCGAAAATAGAAAATTTAATGTAACTTCACAACTTCTCGTACGAATAGGATGAAATTTTGCATAGGCTTATCAAATGGCCATCTGCTTCAATTACTGTTAAAATTTATAAGTGTTGCTATTCAAAAGTTTTAACATCAATTTTGATAAAATATTTCATGTACTCAAAATTATTTTATAATAATTAATAAGTAATATTAATAAGTATAATAACATATAATATTAATAAGTAAATGTGTGAAATATGCGGAATAATTCATAATGTAAGCATGTTTGATATTTATGCCTGACAAAAGCATGATTTCAACTTATTTAATGTTATAACAGTGTATGATACCAGATAAGTGGCAACAGTCTGATGTTGAGCTACTTTGAATTTGATTTAGAGACGAGACGAGTACGGTTGAACCAAGTTACGTTGTACGCAGATACGAAGTGTAATAGTTGTGTTTTAATGTGATAATAAATGTTTGTTTAATCTTAGAAAAAGTATTATGAATGTCAATCGAGAAGCCAACAATACTACTACATAAAAATGTTCTAGGTCAATAGATATATTATTTCTCAAGATATCAATAAAAATTCAAAATTCCACTTTAACACTAGAAACCCAAATACTACTAAATAAAAATGTTCTAGGTCAATAGATATATTATTTCTCAAGATATCAATAAAAATTCAAAATTCCACTTTAACACTAGAAACCCAAAATTTCATTTGCTTATAATTGCGAAACAAAAAATGGTGGGATGATGAAACTTGGTATTCCAGCATAAATGTTTATGTAATTTCGAAATGTTGTAAGAAAAATGCGTGTTTCTATTGAAAATTTTGAAGTCAGTGCTATTATAAATATGTATATGACCCCTTATGAAAATTTTAAACACGAAACCCTTTACTAGACTTTATTTCCTGAAAATTGGTACCTTTTGTTTTAATACACGATGAACGACGGCAAAATAATGCGGGGTGGCTTCTTTTTCTTTCCGCGATTGTACAGTAACCAGTGGCGTACCAACATAAAATGGCGCCCAGGGCAAATACTAAAAATTGCGGCCTCTCCCCTCTTGATCTTTGGAAAGGTGATTCTAGTTTTTTTCTGAAACTTATTTTTTCTAAACGGTTTTTTTAGTAAGAAAGGGCCCTCACTGTTCTTGAAAGTAAAGGGAATCTGTGATATTTTTTTCCCGTGCTTCACTCTCTGCCTATCGAAACGAGGAATGAAACTTGGGAATAATAGGAAATACTTTTCTGCTAATTATTTGTCACGAATTCCCGAAGTAGCTGATATCCAACCCGTATGAATCAGACTTACCGTGAGGAACCTCGAGAACTCTATGGGACTTATCTATTTTAAATTATCTTCCCTTATCTCAAACTCCCTAGGACGCAAATATTTGAAATGGACATCCCTTTGAAACGAGCTTCCACTTTCAGTTATAGATGAGGTTTTAGTCATCAAATCTCTGTAACATAATTCTATTTGTAATTTTGTCGCAGCTTGAGCTGGTTTCCGAGTTGTGAAAATGACTGTATCCTTTAGGTTTTCCCACATTTTGTTGAAATTATTTTAATATTTAAGATTCTTTGAAATAAGAGCTTAAAAAGAACGAACTTTTTCATAAGTACAACTTCATTCATTCCTTAATTTTGCTTCCCTTGGTAATTGCGCCCAGGGCACGTGCCCTGCCAGCCCCACCCTAGTTACGCCACTGACAGTAATGCAATTTCAGTGCTGGCTTGGGTCAAAAGTGAAAATAAAATCCTTTATAAGTGAATAATACATACATATTGTGCTTAATATTGCAAAGCGATTAATATACACTTCCATATAAGAGTTTCCGCGATTGTACAGTAACGCAATTTCACTGGTGGCTTGGAACAAAAGTGAAAATAAAATCCTTTATAATGAATAATACATACATACTGTGCTTAATTTTGCAGGGTTAATATACACTCCATGAAGTTTCCGGATTGTGGTAACGCAATTTCACTGGTGGCTTGGAACAAAAGTGAAAATAAAATCCTTTATAAGTGAATAATACATACATACTGTGCTTAATTTTGCAAAGCGGTTAATATACACTTCCATATAAGAGTTTCCGCGATTGTACAGTAACGCAATTTCACTTCTGGCTTGGGGCAAAAGTGAAAATAAAATCCTTTATAAGTGAATAATACATACATACTGTGCTTAATTTTGCAAAGCGGTTAATATACACTTCATATAAGAGTTTCGGCGATTGTACAGTAACGCAATTTCACTTCGGCAGGCAAAAGTGAAAATAAAATCCTTCGTGAATAATACATACATACTGTGCTTAATTTTGCAAAGCGGTTAATATACACTTCCATATAAGAGTTTCCGCGATTGTACAGTAACGCAATTTCACTTCTGGCTTGGGGCAAAGTGAAAATAAAATCCTTTATACGTGAATAATACATACATATTGTGCTTAATTTTGCAAAGCGGTTAATATACACTTCCATATAAGAGTTTCCGCTTGTACAGTAACGCAATTTCACTGGTGAAACTTGGAACAAAGTGAAAATAAAATCCTATAAGTG
This sequence comes from Araneus ventricosus, assembly GCA_013235015.1. NCBI lineage: Eukaryota > Metazoa > Arthropoda > Arachnida > Araneae > Araneidae > Araneus > Araneus ventricosus. Next base: position 1,056,376 of record BGPR01000030.1, on the reverse strand, counting down.
AATAATACATACATACTGTGCTTAATTTTGCAAGCGGTTAATATACACTTCCATATAAGGTTTCGATTGTACAGTAACGCAATTTCACTGGTGGCTTGGAACAAAAGTGAAAATAAAATCCTTTATAAGTGAATAATACATACATACTGTGCTTAATTTTGCAAAGCGGTTAATATACACTTCCATATAAGAGTTCCGCGATTGTACAGTAACGCATATTTCACTGGTGGCTTAGACAAAAGTGAAAATAAAATCACAAGTGAATAATACATACATACTGTGTAATTTTGCAAAGCGGTTAATATACACTTCCATATAAGAGTTTCCGGATTGTATAACGCAATTTCCTTCGGCGGGCAAAAGTGAAAATAAAATCCTATACGTGAATAATACATACATATTGTGTTAATTTTACCAAAGCGGTTAATAACACTTCCATATAAGGTTTCCGCGATTGTACGTAACACCATTCACTGGTACTTGGAACAAAAGTGAAAATAAAATCCTTTATAATGAATAATACATACATACTGTGCTTAATTTTGCAAAGCGTTAATATACACTTCCATATAAGAGTTTCGGCGATTGTACAGTAACGCAATTTCACTTCTGGCTTGGGGCAAAGTGAAAATAAAATCCTTTATAAGTGAATAATACATACATACTGTGCTTAATTTTGCAAAGCGGTTAATATACACTTCCATATAAGAGTTTCCGCGATTGTACAGTAACGCAATTTCACTTCTGGCTTGGGGCAAAATGAAAATAAAATCCTTTATACGTGAATTACATACATATTGTGTAATTTTGCAAAACGTTAATATACACTTCCATATAAGAGTTTCCGATTGTACAGTAACGCAATTTCACTGGTGGCTTGGAACAAAAGTGAAAATAAAATCCTTTATAAGTGAATAATACATACATACTGTGCTTAATTTTGCAAAGCGGTTAATATACACTTCCATATAAGAGTTTCCGCGATTGTACAGTAACGCAATTTCACTGGTGGCTTGGAACAAAAGTGAAAATAAAATCCTTTATAAGTGAATAATACATACATACTGTTAATTTTGCAAAGGTTAATATACACTTCCATATAGAGTTTCCGGATTGTACAGTAACGCAATTTCACTTCTGGCTTGGGGCAAAGAGTGAAAATAAAACCCTTTATATGAATAATACATACATACTGTGTAATTTTGCAAAGGTTAATATACACTCCATATAAGAGTTTCGGCGATTGACTAGTAACGCAATTTCACTTCTGGCTTGGGGCAAAAGTGAAAATAAAATCCTTTATAAGTGTATACATACATATTGTGCTTAATATTGCAAAGCGATTAATATACACTTCCATATAAGAGTTTCCGCGATTGTACAGTAACGCAATTTCACTGGTGGCTTGGAACAAAAGTGAAAATAAAATCCTTTATAAGTGAATAATACATACATACTGTGCTTAATTTTGCAAAGCGGTTAATATACATTCCATATAAGAGTTTCCGCGATTGAAGTAACGCAATTTCACTTCTGGCAGGGGCAAAGTAAAAGGATAAAATCCTTTATAAGTGAATAATACATACATACTGTGTAATTTTGCAAACGGTTAATATACACTTCCATATAAGAGTTTCGGCGATTATTCAGTAACGCAATTCACTTCTGGCTTGGGGCAAAGGTGAAAATAAAATCCTTTATAGTGAATAATACATACATATGTGCTTAATTTGCAAAGCGGTTAATATCACTCCATATAAGAGTTTCCGCGATTGTACAGTAACGCAATTTCACTCTGGCGGGGCAAAAGAGAAAATAAAATCCTTTATACGTGAATAATACATACATCTGTTAATATTGCAAGCTTATTAATATACACTTCCATATAAGAGTTTCGGATTGTACAGTAACGCAATTTCACTGGTGCTTGGAACAAAGTGAAAATAAAATCCTTTATAAGTGAATAATACATTCATACTGTGTAATTTTGCAAAGCGGTTAATATACACTTCCATATAAGAGTTTCCGGTGTACAGTAACCATGTCTCACTGGTGGCTTAAGACAAAGTGAAAATAAAATCCTTTATAAGTGAATAATACATACATACTGTGCTTAATTTTGCAAAGCGGTTAATATACACTTCCATATAAGAGTTTCCGCGATTGTACAGTAACGCAATTTCACTTCTGGCTTGGGGCAAAGTGAATTAAATCCTTTATAAGTGAATAATACAATACTGTGCTTAATTTTGCTAAGCGGTTAATATACACTTCCATATAGAGTTCGGCGATTGTACAGTAACGCAATTTCACTTCGCTTGGCAAAAGTGAAAATAAAATCCTTATAAGTGAAAATACATACATACTGTGCCTAATTTTGCAAAGCGGTTAATATACACTTCCATATAAGAGTTGCCGAGATTGTACAGTTACGCAATTTCACTTCTGGCTTGGGGCAAAAGTGAAAATAAAATCCTTTATACGTGAATAATACATACATA
>BGPR01000030.1:994989-1030347 GCA_013235015.1 Araneus ventricosus | reverse complement strand
ACAAATTAAAAGCGGGATGTATTCATATGTCTCTTCAAAGGCACTGCACTAGCCAGTGCCATTTCATATATTACACCGCTGCATATCCACGATCTAATCTCCCAACTGACACAGCAACAAAGCTGGCTTTGTGAATTGGCCTAATGCCTTAATCATATGCAGACCCCTGGCCCCGACACTTCAACACAATTGACAACAGAGGTTGCCGTCCCTTGTTTGAAGGGCGGTGTCGAGTTTTCAGATGGAGATGGATTAAAAGGATGTCAGGTCATTAGTTGAGACATCATACTTACAGCCTCGTGCCTTTGTCACCAAAGTCCACTCTGTTTTACAGAATGGATGAGATGCAGTCGAGTGCCCAGTTTATTTTGCTGTATGGATCAAAATTTATTCAGTTAATGATTTGAGGAGGGCAATTTTTATATTTTTTCTGATGATGAAAAGTGTGAATGGTATTGAGTAACCATTTCTTAAATGTTGAAGTAAAAACAATCGCATTTATTGTATTTTTTTATCACGTGAAATTGTGGCCGATTGGGTCAATTTACTGTCACCATTGAGATCCAGATTTCATGAAAGGTTTTATGTTGAAATATGTGGTTTGCTAGTTTTGTGATTTGTTGATTTAGACATTTTACTTCCCATATATTCAATTACATTCATTTACTTCCCATCGACTATTCAAGGAATTTTCAAGCAAGTTAACATTCAAGAAAGTGCTCGCAGATTTCAAACATTTTTAAAATTTTGTAATTATGCCGTTTCCTTCAGGAATTCCAGGAAAGGATATTCAAGGAAATTCAAGTAATTTTCGGACTTTTTAAAATTAAGTAAATATCTGATCTACATTCAGCAATCGCGATTATAACAGATTTAATGTGACATTCCAATGCGTAGTAATATTATATTAAATAATATAAAATACCAAGTAGCTTTTTCGGAAGTCTCCTTTAATTAAATTTGAACATTTATGTTCAGATATCATTTTAAAACTGAAAATTTCATTAAATGGACGAAAAAAGGCTTCGTGATCATGCTTTGATTTGTATCGACAGGTAAATATCTAGTAGGAAAATATTTAACTTCAATGGTTTTAATAGTTATTGTGATTTCAAAACTTCAAACCATGGTATGTATTTATGTTTATGTTGGGGTGCTTAATTTGATAGACAGCAGTATTCATATTCCCGTCCCTCAACATTCAGGATAGCATGTTATAGTCTAAATTTATACCAATTGACTTGAATTTTAGATTTGAAAATTACTTTTTGATTAAATCAGCATTCAAATCATGCATCACTTGAAAAGGGGATTGTCACTGGTTCAACTAGATTTTATCTAATGAATTTAGCTTAAATCCGTTATAACCATGAAAAGTATTGATATGTAAATATCTTTCTGAATTCATTTATAGGTATTGTATACTAGTTCGAGAAGACTTTTTTGGCTCAGTTTAGCACTGACCATTTGATTACCCCTTAAAATGATCATTCTAATCCAGTAAACTACAGACGGATTCAAAGCTGAACGTTGATAAAGTAAATCAAATGGGTGACAGTTGTAGAATCTTGACTTTGTTGTCGGAGGATACTTATCAATACCATCAATGTTATCCTTAATGTATGCGAGTCTTGTGCACATTAAATATGATGCCATGGATCAAACACCATATCGGGAATGTGGAGTAGAAGTTCGAGTATTCAGGCAATGACTTTGTCACTTGACCACAGCTCAAAATTACAAGATCCGTCTCTAACAGTCTTAATGAAGTCTAAAAGCGGGAATCTTAACAATACGAAACAAAATTAACTTGGATTCGTTATGAATCGCCTGTAAGAAACTGTGCGTCTGTAAGAAAATGTATCACCTCAATTACGATAGAATCTTAAAATTCCTTTGTGACAAAAATTTAGAAAACATGTTTACAGATTTTTTCAGAAAACAATTTCCGAAATTGAACAACTTCTGTTTGCTCGTAGTAAAATCAGGAAAAATTTATTTGACACGAATATTACGAACGCGTAATAAAGGATACTTATAAATATGCGATACGCTCGTTATTTGCATAGATATTAAAAATTCTACTTCCGAAAAACAATTTTCCATACTTTTGTCGATAATCTGAAAGAAACAAACAAACCATTCATTTTTATGAGAAGGAGTTCCGTTTACTAAGAAAAATCTTGGAAATTTTATTTTATAAAAGTCATTACTACATTCTTTTTATTTCATGAAAAAAATTATTTATTTCCTGGAAATTAAGTATAATAAAATAAGAAAAGAAAATTGTTAAAATTAATTTTCTGATAGCATGCAGCTCCAATTTCTAACCAATAGTACTGTGCCACTCGAAATAAATTATATAAGTATGGAGAAGAGTTTTATTCAAAGCGATCAATTGCTTTCACAACCTCCGTGGATTCAGGTGTTTGGGGAAAGGACACTGATTATAAAGCTCCAATGGTGAAATGGGATCCAAAGAATTAAAAGATCATCTGATGCAAGCTTCTAAAAGTGGAAATTCCAGATGATGCGATGGGCAAATTTTGGATGATTCAATTACTGAGTAGTATTTATATATATTTCACTGAAGGATTTTTTTTGTAAACTGAAAATAGTATTTACATAGAACAGATATATTATTGCATTTTAATATTTATTTAAATCCTAAGTTCAAATTCTTTATTTTTTAAATTACCGCTTGGCAATGAAGGTTTACAAAAAAAAGAGATTTAAAAGTAGAAAATCTTGTACACGAACATTTCTTTTTGTTACAAAAAAATTATGAATAGAAATATCATTATTAAAAAATATGTAGCAAAGATTTTTGATTGAACGTTCATAGTTTTGATTTAAGTATTTTTTCTATACATGCAGTGTTTACAGGGGTGTGGGTATCTTCGTTTAATTGTAATGTGGGTTTCTGAAGAATGAGATTTACAATATGTTTCTATTTCATAATTTGTTTGCTATCCGAAATTATGAAGTTAGTCCCAAAAAACTGTTTTGTAGTCTTAAAACAGCACCCTAATTCCACTAATTCAACAAAAAACGGCACCATGATTATATATATATATATATATATATATTATTTGTACTCAAAAGCACTAAAATCATTAACTAATTTTTTTTATAAAAATTAAATTTCAAATAAAATTATTTTCTATTTTTGGTTACTGCGACAAATAAATGAGTATTATGGAAGTATTTTTTTATTTCCGATAAAAAAGTTTCTATTTTTTTGTAAGTTACCCAAGAATTAGTAATTATAAAAACCATATTACGAATATTTATATGAAATCCTCTATTATTTAAAAATTTCCTATTTTTGATAGAGCATGCCCTGTTAGCACAAGATATTCCACGGTATCTCCACGATATTATTCGATATTCTGAATACAGAACAATAACGTGGAGATATCGTAGCAATATTGTGGAGCATCTTGTGCTAATAAGGTATTTTGTTAAATTCAATGCTGATTTGTAACTATAGGAATTCTAGGAAAGGATTAATATTTTGAACTCAATGCATTGGAATATAAATAAAGAATAGTTTTCAAAATATCATGTAGCAATCTACACTTGAATTAGTGTTATTCTCTGAAAAAATGTTAAAAATGTTAACTCAAGATCTAAAGCTAAATACTGCTTAATGGCTTGAGAGTTTTAGCAAAAGTTAATGCAACATTCATTATCTAGTGAAAATGGAGATAACACAGTTGCATTATTTCTTCAGATGTAATTTCTAGTTCTGATATCGATTTATCTTGGTATTAGTTTGGTTTACCCTATATTTACTGAATTAACTTACCAGCACTTTTCAATTTTATTTTGGAATAATTAGATACGTTTCAGTGCAGAATAACCCCAGGAAAGATGAAATGACTTTTTAATTAAATAAAATAATTTAATAGATTTGATTAATAATTAAAAAGTTTAATTTTTATTTAATTTTTGTCTTCATCTGCCATCTACTGCCAGCTGTCGGCACTACATTCCTCGTGTTCATGTGAATACTGCCAGGAAAAACGATGAAATTACGAAGACATAAGCGTAATGTAGCACTTTTAAGTACCATCGGGAAATGAAGGGTTAAATAATTTCGATTAATGAGTATTAGTCCACACTCATTTATTTAAGAAATGTATTATGAAACAAGATTTTTAAACATAATACGTAGCATTTGTAATTCTTATTTTAAAATGATTTTTGTTTTTCACCTGGATAAATCAAATTGATTCATATAAGAAAACAAGAATATAGTTTTGCTATACATAACGTAGCATTTGCTAATGAATAAAAGTTATAATTAGATTCCAATCATAAATTTCATTCCATTCCATTGCTTCATTGGATAAAATTTATCAGTGGAGCTGGCGGGACTAGATTAAAAATTCGATTTATCCAAAAATTCGGTCTGAGAAAAATTGGGACTAAAGAGAAAACGGAAATTTTTAAGGTAAAAAGAGCAGTAAAGTTTAAATTTAATAAACAATGCATATTATATAAATAAACAGTAAGAAATTTCAATAAATAAGTTAACAGTAACTATACTTTATCAGAAAATTTAATAATTTTGAAAAATGAAAAAATAGGCAATTTTAATTAATAAACAGTATACAACACTCTAAATGCAATAATTGTACAATAAAAAGTACAATCTCATGTGTCAGAAGCTTCTATAAGAATGAGAAATTTCTTATTGCTTTTTCTATATAAATCATTGCCACTTAAAATATATCAGACACGAAGGATACAAGGTATGACGTATTGAACTAACAAATATAATTCAAAATAGAAACATTTTCTTACAAGTTTTGATTTTGAATCAGGCTTAACCGCAATAAAATTGAATAATAAGCAACATTTTAACATTATGTTAATAGGAAATTCAAGAAATCAGAGAAAAAAATTCTTATCACCTCAGAATTCGTATTAAAATATTAGAGTTATCCAAGTTCCAAATTAGTTTAATTCCATATTTTCAAGTGACGCCTTATTTATATTTATACCGAAAGGCTAGCCTGTGATGATATGCACAAAACGCATCCAAGACAAATATCTTCAAGAAATAAGTATAAGAATATTATTCATGTTACAAAATCTGTTGATTAAAGGTAAGATATTGATATCAATGTAGTTGTTACTGTTAAAGTGTAGAATTCAGTTATTTCATCGAAACTAGGTTTTCAACTAGATAATTCATGAAATACCTAATTATTCTAAGAAATAAATTTATTGAAAACAACTAGGTAATTCATGAAATACCTAATTATTCTAAGAAATAAATTTATTCAAAACAACTAGGTAATTCATGAAATAACTAGGTAATCTATGCAATATCGAAATCCACGCTTTAACTGCAACATATTTATATTAAATTATACTGGATGTTATTTATTTTTCCGTTTCCGAATGCCTTCAAAATATTTGCTTAAACCCACTACATCTTTCTCACCTTCCGCCTACAAGAGAAGCTAAATTTATTTTGTGGTGTTCTGTTTTCCTCTATCACGGCTTTTCTATTCTTGCAGTGGAAGACGTAGAAAATGTCTTGTAAGTCGTGATTGAAGAACCTGTTGCAAGAAAATGTTGCAGGACGTATTTTATTTATCTAGTTTTTCCCCATTCTTCTTTCTTTTCCCGCCAAAGAGTTTATTCTCTTTTTTACCTGGTAAACAGAGTGTTTGAATTTCCAAAGAAGAAAAACAAAACAGGATGTATTTTATTGAAATGTCCCGCAAAAATGCGCTTAGATACACAGTTTTTCAAAATTTTTTAAATTGTTTAACAAAAAAGTAAGTTTTTACCAGAGAAATATTTATATAACTGAATGAAAAACTATAATCCATTCAAAAATATCAATATTTATTTTTTCTCATATTTTTCACATTAAAATTTTCCAAACTTTTGGATTAAATTGTATCTAATTTCCATAAAATCTCATTTTCGGTTTGCTGATGAAAGCCATGTTGCGTTTAATAAAAATACAAAAAGTAAAATATGCTTGTAAGGACTCTCATGTTAAATTTTGGTAGGTTTGTGAGCAAAATTGAGCAAGAATGCAAATTATTCTGATTCCATTTTATTTATTTAATAATGCATCTAATTAACTTTCAAAAGAACTATTTACAGTCAACTGATCTATTTTTTCATCAAGATCATTCATATTTCTTTCAAAATTCTAACAATTTTTGTTAATTTCTCTAGCATTTAATATTACCAGTAACGCAATGAAATATTTCTATCTGAAGAATGTGCCTTTTATTATTTTTTAATGGATAAAAATTAATTATTATTATTCACTGATATAGCAATCAATAAATAAGCGAAATTTTCAACATTTAGTTCAAATCACCTAGAAAGTTAATTCAACGTTATACATAATGAAAAAAAGAACAAAAATTCTAAAATTTGCACTGCATTTTTTGCATTAATTGTTATTTTCTAAAACATGAATTAATTTGACATTCATGCTTTTATAATTGAAAATAACACGCATTAATAATTTTTACATTCTCGTATACGAAGTTTACAAAGAGAAAGTATTGTAATCGCCAAAAAATTCGAGATTTTGATGAATCTCCATGTTTTAGACTTGCCTGAGTCCGAAAAACACAATTTTGGAATTATTTCTGCCTGCGTGTTTGTGGACACGATGACTTGGAAAACTATTAAAGCTAGAGAGATGAAATTTTGTAAGTGATTTTTTCTCCGCCTGTGATAGGGACACTTGGTGTGTTTTACTGCAGTTTGAATTATGTTTTTCCCCATATGTGTTAGGGAATCGGCCATGTACTGCCGCGCTGTGTATTTCCCCCCCCCGTTAGGACGGATACGAGAAAGTTTTGGGGAGACCACTCTCGCTGGTTTTTTTGGAAAACCTTAATCCCCCCAGTTTCAGCTGTCTCCTAGGGAGCACTACGAGTAAATGGATTAGTATTGGCTCTCCTCAATATGCCTGTTCTCCCTTCCATTGGGAGTACAGCAGTCTCAGTGCAGTCATCGCCGATGACGGTGTGTACCTGCTTAGGAAGAGGACTGTGCAGGAGTGGGTGGCGGCTATTTAAGGCTCTTAACCAAGGGTGTAAAACCCAAATGCTATCGTTGAGCAAATAAGCCATGTCTAAGATTAATGTCGGCCGAAGAAGAACCCACTTTCTTTTCATAGAAATGTAGGATTATTTCGAAAACACATCTTAAGAAAGTAACAAGGAAAATTTTTAATTTAATCTTTCCTTCATGACTCCAGGAACCTCTTCTATGTTATCAACTGTTTTACTTTGAGGGACATCTTGTCTGCAGTGAATCTTGGCATATGAGCAAGTCAGCTCCACACTTTGAACAAGAATGGCTGAAAGGAGTCGCCAATAACCTCGTCTGCAAGCTTTAAATTCGTAGGATAGTCAAATTCATCAGTGAAAACAGAGATCTCTTCCGGACTCCCTTGCCTTCAACTTTCCAGCGAGCTCAATCAACAAGCTCCAAATTACCGGACATTCCCGTTCCCCTTCGAAAAGAAAAGTAAAACAACATCTGAAGAAAAGAACACTAATACGAAATAATCGTGTAAAAGTGTAAATGCCTGTGCTGTACATAGTGTAAATATCTTTTTTGTCTGTTTTTTTATCTTAAATAAAATTCCCGTGTCTTGCCCATGAAACCGTTCAGTGACCGGTCTGGTCACGGGTAAGAGACGGCGTTTTGTTCTGTCTGCAGAGATTAATTTCTAAGCTGGTTCAAGGTAAATGCCAGTAATTCGAGATCTGATAGGAGACTTATTTCCTTTAATTAGTGAAAATATTTGCTTGGACTGATAAGCACTTCCAGACACTGAAACAATTTCATACGCCAATTTTCGAGTGTTTCCAAAACAGGCAGGCAAAGATTTTTTTAAATTCAAACATCTGAACTTCACTGAATTTGATCTTCAAATCTAAGTAGCATTGGATCTCTATTACCTTCATATGCTTATTTGAGTATTATTTTACTATCGGTTGATAAAATATTCGCTGCAATTGGTGGGTAAAATGATTCGTCGATGTAACACGACTAGTACTCTGTCATTGGTGAATGGTGTGGCTGGTTTTTTCTAATCATCTATGACAAGAATTTTTACAAATTCAGCTACGAAGGTTCTGTTAAAAACTTTGTTAAATACTGTCATGTTTTCCGGGCCGAAAGATACTCATTGTGGGCCGCGAATTTAACACCTTTGCTCTAAACCCAATCTTTTCCATAACCCAAGAGGGTCGACTCAGCCCAATGGTTGCATAGTATTTTGGTGGTCCCCCGGAAAGAGGGCACGAATTAGGACTGAAGGCACCATCTTTAAGCAACATCACCATATTAACATTTGGCAACCAATGTGGCGAGTTAGTCGGTGTTGGTTGTGGAATGGAAGCTTAGTCGGGTTGGTTGTGGCATTTGTCGTTCCAGATGTTTAATATCCAGTGGCATTATTCCTACCTTATGCATGAAAGAACATTCTTTAGTTGTTTAGCTGAAGAGGCAGGCGTAAGAAAGTAGCAATCGTTGACATATAAATAATCTTTATTTAGAATTCTTCCTATTTCAGTCTTCAATGGATGAGAGATGATTCTAACACTTCAGATGATATTTTAAGTGGATTCTATTACATAACCCAAGAGGGCCGACTCAGCCCAATGGTTGCAGTGTATTTTGGTGATCACCCGGAAAGAGAAACATGGGCACGAATTAGGACTGATGGCACCATCTTTCCGAACAAGCCACAGACACTGTTCGGAAATTGCGCGCAAAGGCAGCACGTCTTGTAAGGTGAATTACATGGTTACAAAAGAGAAAGATGGCGGCCATCAAGCCTTTTTATACTGCTGAGTAATGGGAAAACATCCGAACGCTGCAGCCGGTTGAATCCTGATCTCAGCGAGTTACAGTGACAGTTTTTCTGATATTAGAACTTAAGTAGAAATAATTACTTATAAATTCAAGTTAAGAAGCTGTTTTAAAAATAGGAAAATGTTAAATCATTACATGCATTATTGTATTTTTCCAATTAATTTAAAATATTTTAATAATTGATTAATAAAATCACTTGCTTCATTTCTAACTAGAAGAAAGAAAGCTGCGCATAAATTTGTATTAAATAAAAAATTTAAGATCAAAGTTGAAATTATATTGCATTTTCCCTTCTTTTATACAGATTTGCACAAATTTTGTTCAAAATTAAGAATTTATTTAATGTAGGGTTTTCTCAAAATGGAATCTGTGAAATTTACGAATCTATTGAAATTTTAAGATTAAATTTTAAGCATATAGCTTTATGGTTATCAAATAGGCACATTAACCAGAGATGCTGCGATTTACTTTTATCTAGATGGGAAGATAAGTAATACCTAATACAAGAGTTACTTCTAGTTATCATTAAATAAATTACATTTAGCACTAGGATTTCCTTCCAGTAGAAAATGTAAATGAGGAAATTGTAGTTTCCAGTTTACTCTGTAATACACAACACATACAAATCTTCCAAACATCGTTGCGCACAAAACCTACACTATATGTAAGTTTTTCAAGTACTCTTGAATAAATCAGAGACACATATGGGAGTTCAACTTTTTTTCAGTTATTTTTATAAGTTACACAACACACTAAATAGGGGTAGGACAAATCAGGTTTATACAAGTTTGTGTAGTAGACTTCAGTTTCAATGCAAACAAAACAAGAGCGGAATGCATTTCTATTAAGTTAATCTATCCCTAATTTATAATTAATAGAATGTATTCAATGCTTCTAATAACAAATTTTAAATATTTCTTTTTACGAAAAAAGAAAATTGATAGAATAACATATTTGGCGAATTAAACTAAGTGAATGTAGAGTACTGTTGTAGCATAAATGAACATTTCAGAAACCGACACATCGATTTTTTTCCTTCAGATTTATTTTTTAAACTCAATAGAATACAACATAAGCATATTTCTGAACTAGAATAAAGCAGAATTTTGAATAAATTTAACCAAAAGCAGCTTTTTAAAATACTCTTTTATAAGCATAGTAAACTACAGCATTTTTTTAAAAATGCCAATCTTTTCTACTTTTTATACTTGAGACCAACCTTTTTACACCATTTAGTTCTGATAAAATCTTAAATGGAACATTGTCATCGAGAACGCACAAGTGTACAAAGTTTCTGAGCTCTAACACATGATCTTCATCGTAAGTGAAATATCGATCACAAAATTCCATTTTTACAAACAAGAAGCCAATCAAGTTATATGAAAGTGTTTAAAAAAAGAATCTATGCAAACATACTTTGTTTGAAAAACACCTATAAATAAGCATTTTAAATATAAAAATATATAAAAAACACTACGAAGTATTTCTGCACTCATACGTTATGGTTAAACACAAACAACAGCAAAAAGAATGAAAAATTGCAAAAGAATCTTTCCTAACTGCTTTGGAATTTAACTACACAACGAGTAATCTCATGAATCTAATTCTGTATCCGCATTTCTTTGAGTATTTCTCTGATTTATAGGTTTAGAAAATCACAAATGAACAAAAAAATAAATCTCTCCTGTATATATCACTCTTACAGCACTAAAATATTTCAGCACTGCAAGCACTAGTGCTTTGCCGGAAAAATACAAAATAGCCTCAACCAGTCGATGATATTAAACAATGCTCAGGCTGAAAGACGAAACAAAAAAAGAAATATCATATCTCAAAAATTTATAGCCTTCTCCAAAGCACACGATGCCAATATTTCAACTTTTTTCCATCAAATTTTCCACTTTTCTAACTTTTTCTTCCTTCCTCCGAAAACTCTGGGGACTTCTCCTGTTTTATTTGATAAGAATTGATTAGAATTGCGGTGTATGCCAACGTTCGCTATATTTGATAAGTTTCTTCAACTTATGAATGAGGAAGAAACAAAATTATGAATGTTGTGACGTGCAATGTATAAAAGTTGATGTCAGCTCTCTTCCACAATGTAAGGAGGGCTTTTTCAATATGTTCCTTTTTTCCTCTTACGTTTTCTTCACTGCTGAAAAATGCATTTCCTGGGGGTATTAAGGGCATTTCTTTTTCCACATTGGAATTCAGAATACAATATTCGTTGTGTTGTCTGAGGATGATTTGTTGTTGCTTTAATCGATAAATATTAAACCCTCGCCAAACCGAACAAACTACGAAAAAACTCATGGAAGTCGAATATTACGTTAAAAAAGAAAAGAACATGCAATGGATTCAGAGAGAATAGAAATAATACAAAATATGAGTTTTTTTCCTTAATATTTTTAAAATCTAATAATAAAAATATCAAACGTTTTATTTTTTATTATGAATTTCTTCATACAGTTTTTTTTCAATTTGTTTTGAGAAGTAATTCTTATCCTTTGAGTATATGTACTTCCAAATAGATCAAGCTATAAAATATTTTGACTATATTGTACACTACGTAAATCTGTTCTATACGATGTCGTGGCAATAGTACAATACCACTACCAAAGCCCAATAATACTACGCACTGCCCTGCAACATGTACTCCACCTTCACCATCTCCTAAAGCACCAAAACAAAAGTAGGAATTTATCGAAAATATAGAAAAATGTAATGTAAAACATTATTGTAGTACTATTGTACTATGGTAGTAGTATTGTACGTATTGCCACGACATTGTATAGAACAGATTTAATAATTTTGTTATATTGATTTAATATTTTTGTTATATTGTGCACTACATAAATAAATCTGTTCTATAGGATGCCATGGCAATACGTACAATACTACTACCATAGTACAATAGTACTACAATAATGTTTTACATCACATTTTTCTATATTTTCGATATATTTCTTCTTCCGATTTGGTGCTTTAGGAGATGTTGGAGGTGGAGTACATGTTGCAGGGCAGTGTGGCGTCTTTCATTAGTCAAACCGACGTTGGAGCACCTGATGTAGAAGTCTAACTCAGCTTCAATGAACGGGAATAGGTTGCAATCCTGGAGGATTTTCAGTTGAAAATTCACCACTTTTATATTTTGCTTGGTGGAAAACCTCCAGCAGCAAAACCGACTGCAGCGAGTAATTTGTTACTAAAGTGCACATTGGTTTACCAGTTTTTGAATAATGCCGGTTAAGAGCTCACACAGTAATGGAACCCCAATCTTCTTCCTCCGATTCATGTACCTCAGTCATGTCAAAATCACCACGATCTGGCGCGAAGACGTCCGGTGCGTCGGAGTGACCATTGCCTCGACAGCAAAAATTCTGAGGCCGGAGTCCTCATGCTGTCACCGGACACGACCCGACCCATCCCGTAAGAGGCACGCACTATCACCGGCAGAAGGCAAGCCCCAACTATTATTGTTCCCACCAGGAAAGCGAGACCCCGCTTACCTATCCGGTGGTTTCTCCTCCATGTACTCCTGGTGCCCCTCAGTGGGACTGTTCCTAAGTCATGCCATGCCATAACCCACAATGAAGCCATTCATTGCCGCAAGATGGGGCTATATAAAAAGATGTAGTATTTATATCTGAATAATAGGTTTGTGACGAATGCCGAAATAAGGCCAAACAATCAACCATATTGGGAACAATGCGCCGCTCAAAGAAAGACAAATAATAATAATAAAAAACTATTATAGCACAATAAATTATAAAGAGAGTTTGGAAATGTTTAAGAATTAAAAAAAATTATTCATAATATAAAATAAAATGAAATTAGACCATTAGTTATTTAAAAGAAAAAATTTGAATTTAAGAATATCAAACAAGGAATACGCTTTTTATTTTAGGAGGAAACAAATAAAAAGAGGTAAAAAGGAAAAAAATCTATTTTAAATGTGAAATGAAAATTTTTACAAAAATCAAACTTTATGATGATTTAAAATATTCATTTTCTCTTGGCAATTTTCGCTATATTACTAGATTTTCCAAGAAGATCATGCAAAAAATAATCCTTTTCTATTTTAGAAATATTCATTTGACTTAGAATACTGAAAAATATAACAAATTTCAAATAAGTATTTTCAAAATTCTGCATCATTTTATAATAATTCTTTTACAAGTTTCACATTTTTACAATTTTATATTCTGTGATCTTTAACAAATCTGAAAAAGAATTTTGACGAACAAAATCTCAGAATGAGATAAAAAAAGGCAATTTATTCATTTGCTGCTTTGAGAAATTTTTCATGCGAATTCACTTTTAACCCAACCGAAAATTTCAGAGAGATTAAGAGCTTTTCATGGTTTTCCATTGAAAAACACGTCTATTATATTTCATCACTTTTGAGTACATCTCGTAATATTTTTGAAAGGATGATTTCTATAGCAACCAAAATTATTAACCACATGTTGTTACGCAAAAAAAATCCCCAGAAATAATTATATTACTCCCTTGCATAAAAAATCTCAAATAAAATATAAACATCTTAACCCACATCCTGCAAATTAATACAATTTGATAATGCCATTTTCTGTATTTCATTTTTGGTTTGAAAGTAGGGATCTTTTAATTTTTTTAATACATAAAGCATCAACAACAATGTCCCGACAATCGGACTGTAAATTTCGTAATTCATCTACAATTACTTCTACATTCATTCTAAGAATTTCAGGCTTGGATACCATCAAGCAGGAAACGGCTCTCGTGAATGACCACTTTCTCTCTCTTTTTGATGGAATTGAAAGATTTAATTTTAATAGCGTCCCATTTTGAAGCAATAAGGGGGATGTTTTGGGATGGGCCTCGAAAATTTGAACCACTGTCAATTGACCAAGATGACGTTTGAGTTGGAATCCCCCTCCCGCTCCAAAATTCCCGACTACTGCAGATGACACACGGAGTAAGACACCGGCGCATACACACGGCGGATCTTTAGTGGAATCGGGTTTCGAACCTGGAGCACTCCAGCCCCGGAGCCAAGACTTTTCCACTGGCCCTCAGCAGTCTACACGGAATTGAAAAGAATTCTGAGGGCAAATAGGAAGACAGTTCTGATAGAAAACCTTTGAAATGAGGCGAAATATTTTAAGAAAATATCATTAAGCCGTTTGAATAACTTTTGGTAGCACAAATAGCAGCATAAAATATTTCTTTGAAAATACTCAAACAGAAGATCAGAACTTTGTGGATTGTAAGTGAAGAAGTATCTTGCATGAAAACGCTAAACAATACAGTGTAACTTCCAAAACGATGCGTACATATCATATTTTAGTACATTTCGTAGTATGACGAAAGCTACTTGTATCCAGTCTGTAGAATCAGAAAATGTAATTTTCATAATGGGAGCTTCCAGCTTGGTTCTTACCGAATAATTCTGAATATATAAATATTTTTTAATCTAGCTTCTAATAATGACTCTGGCATTTAATAATTAATAGTCGTTTGAATCATTTTATTTCCTTTCATAATACGTTGGTGTCCACCGTTTTTGGAGTATCGTTTAATTAAAAGTAATGAGAGATGTCAATTTTTACATTGAATATCACGAATGGAGAACAGCATTTCTTATATTTAAAGATTCGGTTAAAATTCCATTAATATGAGTTGATAATTTTCTGTGTAAATGCAGCGAAATAAAAGTTTGCTTTCCATATGAATTTTTTTCTTCATTCTGTCCGAAAACACCGACATTTAATAAATATTTTAAATGAAAGGAAGCTTTACATGATTCTAATCTAGAAAATTTGTTTATTCAAAATTATTCCCACTTGGCAGAACACAAAAAATTTCAATTAAACAAATATTTCTTGTATTCCATATATAGGACAAATAGAAGTTCATTTTACATATGAACATTACTTCCTCTAAAGAGGACACAAAAAACGCGTATGTATTGTAAATGAAACGAAAATTTTCTGTGTTCCACGTGTGGCAGAGAACAAAAATCTATTTTATATTCTACTCTATTCACCTCCTATTGAACTCGCCCTACCGCTGAATCATCTATTTACGAAAAGTTTCAGTGTCAAATATTTTATGTATACAATGGTTCCTCCACTGAATGATGAAGCAACCCACGAAACATTTATCATGCTTCGATGTAAATATTTTCGCAAAATACGGCGCAATAGGCTTCATCGCATTCCGACATAAAGTGCGAAAGCATTTTCCGGGAAAATGTTTCCATCTGGAAATGTCTTTGCCCAAAACGACGATACGCAGCTCCGAAAATCCCATTTCCTATTTCATCGTGTGCTCGACCCTCTGGCTTCTTCGTGTTTTGAAAAGGATATCATCATTTAACATTGCATGCGCATCTTCAAAGGCACCCGCTGTTCCCGCGCTTCGAATTCTCCCGCACTCTTGGAATTTTTCGAGAAAGAATTCCCCAGAGTCCCGCTGTGCATTGAAAAGAATGAAATTCACCTTCTCTGCACCTCCAGCGCCGTAACTCACTTTTGCAGTCTTACTAAAGATTTAAAGACGGCATTAAATGTTAATTTTACCTAATGGTCATTCCTAAAGTATTCCGACATATTTTACCAGGACGTGGCGAGGCGTTCCCTGAGTTAACGCGCGCACGGATTAGTTTTCCATGAGTCCTAAATATTGTCCGGCAGCTATCCAGGAGTGTGCCGGACGGCCACTAGTTACGCCTTATTTATTCCAGACATCGAGGTGGAAGAGGAAGTTTGGTGATATATTTTCACGTTATGTGGATGGCTGAGAGGGTAATTATCTTTGGCTGAAATATCTTGAAAAGTTGGATATCCCCACTTTTAATAAGTCGGCGTGGTGAATAACAAATATCAGAGACGAAATGTTGCAAAGATATATTTAATAAGGCGCCTGGAAAATTTTATGGTTGTGTAATTCGTAGATTTTAACTGAAATATTATTAATGTAAATCGTAAGATGCCCTTTTGAATTCCTAAATAACAATTCAACGAGGAATCGAAGGCAAATATTAGATTACACTACAAAAGATAAGTTTATGGTTTACTGTTCATATAAAAATGCACCTTATAATGTTTTATTAGCTATTTAAAGAGGTTAAATATTGCACACGCGGGAAGAGTTAGTTTTCCTTAATAATTTCAAAAACACACATGGAAAATCTTTAAGGATAAGTAGTATTAAGATTTCAGTGAAATATAATTATCGCAAGCTATGGTTTTCTTACTACTCTGCTCACTTAAAGAATGAGGATTAAAAAGGAAAAACAAAATATTCCAATGTTAGTTAAATGTCATAGTTTTCCTGTATATAAGACAGCAAGCTGTGTGGTTATCGAGATCGAGATCTTCGGATGTCTTGGTTTTTATGCATATGAAATAATTTTTTTCGAATCAGTTAATGTATTGAACAATAAGCAACAATCAAAAGCAAATTTCTTTAAATCATGTGAAAAATCAGGCTTATTGAAAATTGCTTTTAATTGGGCTTCTATTTTTCAATTTAATAATATAATCTGTTTCTAATGTTTCTGTGAATTAGAGGCTTGTGTTTCTGAAGAAATATAAGAATACTACATATGATGTTTTGTTAAAATAAATGTTGGTAAAGAAAGGAGAGAATAATATTATGTATGTCGAAAGATGGGAATTTCTTTTATTTATTTAATAAGGTGTCTGGGAATTTTTATGATTTTAATTCTCGAATTTCAACTGAAACATTATAAAAAAAATCCCTTTTCGGCAAGCTTGAAGGCAAAGGTAGATTCCTTTACGTTAATGTTACAAAAGTCATGAAATATTACATATTGATCAATACAGACATAGCCAATGACTTTATTGTTTCTACACATTGCAGTATTTACGTTGTGATTCTGTTTTCATGTCATTTGATTTTTTGCTATATCAAGGTTTTATCATTCCATTTTTCATTACAAAAAGTTATTCTAGATTTATCGGTCAGTACATTGGTCAATTTTTTATATTTCAACACATAATCATTCAACAGGTAGGAATCATAAAGAAATAAACATCTCAGCAGTGCAAATATCTCCTAGATAACATTAAGCCAGCCTATCTGAAACAGTAGCAAGAAATTGACTCTTGGCACGAATGAAGAAGGACTCTAGATTTAAAAATTAATTTATTTAATCTAGGTTTCAATATGATTGTGCGGACATTACTTTGTCATATGGTAAAACCACATGACATGATACACTTAAACACTACTAAAATATGCTCATTTAGAGAACTCCCTAGTTACAGAGATAATAGTCACTAAATTCTTAACATATAAGAGAATAAAAATTATTAAACAGTGTGAGTGGCAAATTGAATTCGTGTTTTTAAAGCATAGGATATGAATGCAGCCAATTTGAACAGCAAATTTAAATCTCCATCGACGATTAAAACTCAGGCAGAAAATCCCAAACAATTTTAAAGTTGAGCAGATATTTTTCAACAGCAAAAAGGATAAAGGGAACTCTTATTTAATTACTCTTATTTTTGGCTACTTTATATTGATTTTATTAAACAAATCATGGTCCCGCCATGTTTAGTTAAATATCAAATTAAAGTATTCTGTCAAAAAAACCTATTATCAAATTAACTATTAAAATTATTTGATTAATTAAAATAAACTATCTGCTTAGTTAAAGTTAAAAAATTAATTGTTACAAAACTCCATTAAAACCTTTTTTATCGCTTATACTATATGCCAGCAATCTTTATCTTATGATTATCTAATAATTATATTAATTTAAATAAAAGTCACTGTGGCTATGTATGTATGTTCCACATCTCCTCCTAAACCACTGGACTGATCTCAATCAAACTTGTCAAACTTTTTATTTAAGAAAAGAGAAAGGTCACCTTCAACTTTTTAAAGCCTAAAAGATGCTTAAAATTTCACTTAATTAAAAATTAAGCAAGGCGTTTTTCCGCGATGTCTTTCATTTTCATAAAAAAATTTGTTTCTCTCATTTTAATATTTTTTTCAAAATTAATTTTAAACTGAATTCGCAACAATATCCTTGTTGATCAAAAATAATACGAAGAACTGTTTCCATAAGGAATAATGCTAAAAGAAAATTTTAGAAGTAGACGATTTAACAATTTATATCGGGACCAGCTATTGATTTATTTTCACGCTTTAAATTAATGAATAATTAAATAGTTAATTTAATTGTTTCAAAATATTCATTAAAACCTTTCAATGACTTTACTAATTGTTAAAAAAATTTGAAGTACCTATATAACAAATAATTACGTATGAAGAAAACGATGCTTTTAAAAATCGTCTGGTTCAATTGATATTCTCATTTTAATTGAAAGCGTTTTAGATCAGAAAAGGAATTTGTGTATTATAATATTTATAGAATAGTAATTTTTGCATTGAAAATATTAAACATGAAAACATTTTAATCCCGAGCAAAGCCAGGTATATCAATTAACAGTTATAATTAACAAAATTTAACAAAGATATTAACTATAAAATAATTAGTCATAAATTAATTATATATTATACCGTATAAAAAGTGAAAGTGAATGCGGTTGATGGGAACTCATAACTTCTAAGTAATTCTTGCTGTCAAAAAACTTTCAGTATAAAAGTAGTTTGTTATGATAAGGTGATTATTGAAATTTTCTTTTTATCTTCAATCATAACGAAGCTATGGGGAAATGATAAATTGTGTGTGTGTGTGGGGGGGGGGGGTATTGAATATCGCTTTTCAGCTCATAACTTATAAGCAATTCTAGTAGACAAAAAACTTTTTAGTATAAAAGTTGTTCGTTATCATAAGGTGATAATTCGCTTCATTGAAAATTCATTGATTTTCTATCTTTAGTCGTAACAGAGCTATGGGGAAATGATAAGTTGAGGAGGGGATTGAAAATGGCTTTTTAGCTCATAACTTCTAAGAAATTGTGGCTATCAAAAAAGTTTCAATACAAAAGTTGTTTGTTGTGATAAGGCAATAATTCGCCTAATTTGAATTTTCTTTCTATCTTGAATCGTAAGGGAATTATGGGAATATGAAATATTCAGTCCCCCATCATTTCTCGAATCCATCTGTGAACTCGGCCGAGAATTTCACCGTCCTTACAACATATCCGTCGCCAGTTAAAAACTAATCAAAATTACTCTATTTATCGTGTTTACAAAATAACACGGGCCGAAGCGTTATGCATATACTTCTCTACTAGTAATAATAAGGAAAAGAACATTTTGCCCTCTATTCTCAGAAGTATTAGAGCTAGAAGAATGAAAGAGGGTGGAAGAAACTGCAAATGACGAGAGCTTTCCAACAAGGGGTAACATGCTTAGGTTAAAATGTACTTTAAGTTAGGGGGAGAGGAGGGGAAGGGTGGGAAAATCACTTTTCAGCTGATAACTTCTAAGCAATTGTAGCTATCGAAAAAGTTTAAATTCAGAACTTGTTCGTTATGATAAGGCAATAATTCTCCTAATTTGAATTTTCTTTCTTTTTTCATTTGTAAAGGAATTATGGGAAAATGAAAATTTCCACCCCCCACCATTTCCACCCCCTTTGAGCTGGATAGCCCATCTACGAACTCGACCGAGATTTTCACTATCCTTACAACATATCCCAAGCTGGTTAAATTTACATCAAAATTACTCCAGTTATCGTGTTCACAAGATAACATGGGAAAAAGCGTTATATATATATATATATATAAACTTTTCAACGAAGGGTGGTTTTGGGTTCTAGGGGTCATGATCGGTGAAGATCTGCAGAAATTTTCCGAAAGTCGTGTCATGAGAACCATTGTAATAGGTAGAGTTCCTATAAGGAATCTACCTAAAAAGTTGTGTGATGACCATTTTTCGATAAGCTTTTAAGTTGAGTCCCAATTGCAACACTGAAATATTACAATGAAAGTAAACGGATGATATTTTGGAGTTTATTGTATAAATTTCTGAGAAATTAATATTTAGAATAGTAATAGAAAATTTTTGTTTCTGTTAACTTGCTTTCTTTTCTTTTTTTTATTAAAATTTAAAACGAAACAAAAAAAGAGAACAAAGTATTTCAAGATATGGTGATAGATTATATATTTTATATTCCGAATTAATATTTAATAATCCTCTTCATGTATTTCGTCAAATATTAATTAATTTCTGGAATACTATCAAAATTTAATCATAATTCATATTTGTGATGTATCTTTCGTTTCTTAGTTATTTATGTGACAAATTCGAATCAATAGAGTGAAGAAATATATTGTAATGTATGTGAATATAATATTTTTCTAATATACATAGGATACTAAGAAAGCATAATAGACATTTGGAATTATTTTATGAGTATTATTATTAGGCTGCTATATGGGAATGATTAATTTGTATAAAATGCACGTTCCTTCTTCTAATACCTTACATGCTCCATAAAAAGCATTCAAATAAGGACAAAATATTACAATGCATATGGAAAGAGGAAGTCTCAATTTATGTTTAATTGTATGCTTGGAAAGTTATTTAGAATTCATGCTGGTAGCTCAGCGAATAATTAACTGACGGACGCTTTCTTTAGAAGCCTTCGTGGAAAGTCAACCAAAAAAAAATTACCCAGATTTCAAATTCAATTATGGAATCAAAGATAGTATTTACTTTTTATTACCTAATTTTGTAAATTTTAGTGAAGATACTACAATTCATGACTCCAAAACTAGCATTACTTCATTAAATAGCAATGAATGTCAATATTTAATTTTAGAATGCAGAATAAATCGAAGTAAAAGAGCTTGTTAAAAATGCCCTTTTATTAGTGCACTAAAAACTATAATTCTTTAATTATTTTCTACAGTTTAGTCTTTAATTTATATTTCGTCATTATAAATATTATATAATTTAGATATCACTTTTTATACAATTCACTACCAGGTGTCGCCACGCGTATAGCTTTATTTGAGCTAAATTAATCCATTTACTGATAATTAAGTTCTGAAAAGAATAAAATAGCGTATTGCCATCGAGAATACACAAACGGTACAAAATTCTACAGCAAATCAGGAAGTGAGTGAAAAATAAATGACAAAATTCTATCTTTACATGCATGAAAAAATAAAGTTAAATAAAAGGTGTAAAAATTAAACATTAAACCTGAGTTCACAGTAAATTTTTTTTGACTCGACTTATTATCGCTATCTATGTGTCTTCACTACTCAAATTACAGAGAGTTGTGGCTCTAATAAGACAGTTGTTTTAATTCAAGTACTTTATTAATCGATATAGTTTACTGGGAAAATGTTGTGAAGCAATTGTTTTACTGTTTTAAAGAAAATAATTATTGAGAATACTATATCAACCTAAGCAAAAGTTACATAAAAACCATTTAGATCGAAATAAAACACTGATAGATTCCTTATAGATAATCACTCTCTAACTTCTCAGAAAGATAAATTAATTAGAACTTTTGATGGGATTTTAAATCCTTAGTTTAAAGCAAAACACTGAAGTTCACGTTTTGAATTAAATTGATATACGATGAGAAACATCCTTTTCCATGGAAAATACATAATCATTATAATTAATAGATAATCTTGTGATAATGATGCGTCATAATAATAATAAGTATATTACCAATTATAATTCACAAAAAACTCATATTTTCTAGTGTTAATTACACTTTGAATCCGTCTAATACTCTATGCCAACCGAAAAGTTAAGGTATCTAAACCGAAATGGTCATTGATTGACAGAAATGATGAATACTGCAGCTTTGACTCCAATTTTAAGTCACTATTTCTCGCCCTTTAAAAGTTAATCCTCAGTATTCCATAAAAGTCAGTGCTCCTCTCCCTGACAGCCCTGATTATTCTTCAGTGACTATTACCCTCCTCCCAAAAATCTACTTGTTGTTCGAAAATGCTCCGTGCTAACAATAAAAGCGGCAGCCAGAAGAGAAATGATGCTCTAACAACATCCGGAGGCCAATTGCCACGACAATAGCTCCACTAATGGTCGAAGATTAAATCTCAAACGCTTCCTATCACAAAAAGGAACTCCGTCCCCACAGCGCTACACCCCTTCCAATCCCTTAACTCATCCTGTCGGAATCCGAGGTATTAAAAGCTCGTCTTGAATTACGACCTTTGAAGCCGAAACCGTTACAAGGTTCATTTAGCGTGGAATTTAATTAAGGAAAACCCCGAAGACCCTCCTACTATGAGGGTACTCAGTATTCCTCACCTCCGAAGTGTGAAGGGAAGGTGGCGGGAAGGAGGTGGGACATCCCCTATAAAATTTTTAAGGCGCTTTGGCACTGTCACGTGGAAGGATGGATGAAGTGCCTCTCAGAAGCCTGATGGGGGAATATAACTAATTCGTAACTTATAAGTGGAAGATGAATTGCTCTCGTTCGTTTTAAGTGAAATACTAAAATGGTGATCAGTAGCATCAATCATCCACGAGGCTTAATTGTTATAACTGTTTTGGGACGGGTTCCTAGGGTGACTCTGGAGTCGCCTTCAAGACAAATCCCTGGTTCAATTGTTTGGTAGAGATTAAATATAGAGAGGGGATTTATATAATGATTTAATTAAATGCCTTTGGCGCAAAAATGTTTCTCACCCAGAGGTGTTCGCTGAAAAATCATTCAGAGAGTGCCGCGACTGCTTTGTTATTGCATAGGGTTTTGGTGTATTGATGTGGCAAGGAATGAAGAGTTTAAAACAAAATTGATTTATTAGCCGTAAACATAATCAAATCAATTAAATTAGAGAAAACATTAAAGTGATCGAAGATCTATAGCAGTAAGTAGATGTTGAAAGGCACAGAACTGAAGCGAAAGCATCGCTCTTCATTACGAATGTTCTTTCACTGTTCTTAATGCATTTTTCAAATAATGTTTTGCCAGATACACCACAAAGTCACTCTTAAACATATTCACATGAACAAGAAAGTAAGCAATCAAACGATAAGTTAGCTAGATGCAATGGAATTCCGGCGTGATAGAAGAAATGCCAGAAGACATTCCTACTACCCTATCCAACGCAATCAGAATGTTGTTGCAGCCAATAAGGTACAAGGAGCTAGAACTGCTGATATTTGGATAGCTGACACCACAGGGTAATTCAAAACAAACGCGCTTATTGCAAATGGCTATAGCTTCCATCTAAACTATGATAGAAAAAACAAAATATAGAAAGAAACTTTGAAGAGAAAATTTGCGTCGTTGAAAGTGAATTAGTCGCTATTTACACGTATCGTTGTACTCCACGATTATTTTTTGCATTTCTGAATATTTCTAAGAAATGGCGCAAATAGCCCTACTTTCTTCATGTTTTCGCTGTCAGGTTTCCCGCCTTGAATGAAAAACATAATCATTTTTGTCGGAGATTCGAAGAAAATTCCGACCAAGAAGGGGTTAAAGCTTTGTTTGCGTACGTAATAATTGTTCTATATGGCTTCTCTTGGTCACTGGGAAAGACCCCCGCGATAGTCCATTTCACGCCAGTCACTGTGAAGCATGTTTGCAGCTATCGATAGCCGTGTGCATGTTCTGCATGTAGCTATCTAAACCTACAGAAATTACTTCTGGTGTTTTTCTTTCATTGGAATTTCCTTTATATATGACTACTGTCTTAATGAATTAAGATTTGTATTTTAAATTGAGACGTGTGGTTGGCGCAGTTTGGTCATCATTGGCCCTTGTGTCATAAAAAGCAATCAATCAATCCTTTCATTGGGATGTGTCGTAGATTCTGTCTTTGGATATTACTGTTTTAGACCATTTCAATGGCCACCTCGAGGAAGAATCGCCAATCTGCTCGCAGCGCTTGCTGTTGGGCGTTGACTGAATGGGATTCAACGCGCGACAACTACTCTGTCAGTTTTATTCATAGAATAGTAGAATGTTTTTGTTTAAAATGTTAGTGTATCAAGAATATCTACTAACTATGACTAATAAGATCGGGGGACAATATAAAAATTTAGATTTCGTAATTTTTTCGGCATTACATTTACTGTCTCAAACAATATAAAATATAGTTTTGTAAGCAATTTAAAATATTTTTCCAATAGGAAGTATCTGCCTATGTCCAAAGTCTTAGAAACCATCTACTGAGACATGTATATATGGAATTGACCATATTTTCTGAAATTATGCCCAGAATGCTAGTTAGGGACAACAGGAGAGGACCTTGGAAAGATGAGCCAAAAAACAGCCCATGAGTTAGTTTACAATAAAAGTTTTCAAAAAAAGTGAAATATTTGTAATAATTTTTTTTTCAAATAATTTTTTAAAAAATTTTAATCTGTTATTTAATATGAGCAATTTAGTTATAAGTAAAATCCAGGACGATCTGGGATATTTAATTTAAATTCGGGACTAATACGGAATACTTTCTCAGTCTCTAAGAAACAGCATCTGGGATGTTTGGTCACCTTTTATAACAAAAATTTCACATAGATGTTTTAAATGGCTCTGAGGTTATACGCTTCAACTATAAAAGTGATCAACACATTAACAAATTTACTTGCAGTGCTAAACTTGCATCCATTAGTGGAAAAATTCAATAACTCTATAAATAATGCAACTTAGAAAGTGCATGAATTATCACGGTTACACATGAATAACGTTTAAGCGAATTCTGTTTAAATCACGATTCTCAAAAATAGCGTAAACGATTAATACTTCGGCAACAATCTTTTCCGCTCGATTAAACTCACGATTATAAGTATGTAACACAACTATAAATATCGCTCCGTGGATTTATGAAATATTACCGACATTATATCCCAATGAATTTGTTTAAAGCGCAGTTTATACATCTGACTTCACCATTCGGGGTTCCCGTTATAGATTTCCAATAACATTCATCATCTGCGTATTCAGGTGTTTCCTCTTGCAACCCGCCATTTAGCTTGTGGTGTTAGATGGGTAATTACACCAATTTCCTGAACGTTGTAATTTCTGTTTAATTTCGAAAAGCTTCGAGGCACAGCATTACGGGTGAATTCGCTTTCACAGTTCCCCGATGCACCCTGCAGAAATGGGTGTGTCCGTCAGGTAGAAGAGATGTCATGCTTGTGAAATGCGCAGAGATCGTGGCGTGTACCATTATCGAGTGGACTTTTCGTTTTCGCTAAAATATTCTGCTTGGTTTGGACGTCGCCCAACAATTCCGCTTATCCTTATCTTAACATATGGATGTTTTAGACTTTTGCGATTTCATTTGTCTTTTCTTCAGATATTCATTTATTCTAGGGCAGCCGCAATCAGCTTTTTGGTAGAGCGACACAAGCTTGTAATCATTTTCATGTTAAGTAACGAGTCCAGTCTTCCATGTAAAGAAACTATTTAGGCAGACTTCCAGTTTCAGAGAAATGGGGAAATTGATCTCATATGAGGACCGATCTCTTACAGACAGTGAAAAATAATGTTTTTAATGCATAATTTGGTGAGCCACTGTCCCTCATGTTTAAGCCCTGACTAGAATGGTTTCCAACATATCGGACGTTTGATTCCCCGATTAGTATTTTTAGATTAATGGGTAGTTCTGAAATAATACAGGGACTGATAGAGACGAACCTCTTAATATTGGACAGTGGTTAGATGACAAGGCTATGTTGGGTTTTAGATTAATGGGTAGCTTTGAAATCATACAAGGACTGATAGAGACGAACCCCTTCATATTGAACAGTGGGTAGATGACAAGGCTATGTTGGGTTTTAGATTAATGGGTAGTTCCGAAATAATACAGGGACTGATAGAGACGAACCTCTTAATATTGGACAGTGGTTAGATGACAAGGCTATGTTAGGTTTTAGATTAATGGATAGTTTTGAAATCATACAGGGACTGTTAGAGAAGAACCTCTTAATATTGAACAGTGGTTAGATGGCAAGGCTATGTTAGGTTTTATTTGGCTTAATAGGATAAAAGCCAAAATTGGCAACACTGTCCCTTATATGGAGAGCTCAGGGTTAAAGTGCACTAAGTCCATAACTTCGTTCCCAAAGAAACACATCTCAAAGTTAACTATCTGCATTTAAAATAGGAGTAGACTTCTAATTGTTCCTTCCTGGTGGTACAATTTGAACTATAGATTTTAATAGTCGTTTCAAAGAAAATATAACATTTCTACAACGCCATGGCAGTGTTGGTGCAAAGTGGGCGGATGTGACTTGGCTCACTTTAATCTGATCAAATGAAGAGAACGAAATACGAAGGGATCCCAATATTCAAGTTTCACAAAGTACGCATGCGCACCACATCAGCCTGCGAAGACAGAATTTATGGAAACAGGCTTAAAAACAGGAAAAATATTTTGCGTTATAATGTATCAAACATTCAATTTTTCGACCTCAAAGCCGAAACTGTGCCAAATGTCATTAAAATCTGAATGCCTCACTCACACAGAACGTATGGTTTTGAATCGATAATTCCTTCTTCCACATATATTTAAAGACACACATATATATTAAGATATTTTCACATATTGCTATATATATATATATAGATTTTTAAGTTGGATACAAACTTTATAGAAATCCTTTAATTGCAACTAATTATGAATAAAACATATTGTCACAGTCCTCTGAAACTTGCAGCCGCTTTGGCCTAGTGGTAAGGCATCGGCTTTGGGGACAGAGGGTACCAGGCTCGAAACACGATTCCACAGTAGATCCGCACTAAAGATAGATATCACTGAAGATAGGTATCACTACAGTAGATATCACTAAACTAAACTAATTGAAACTTAAATGTAATACATATGAAACATTTTCTTCTGAAGTTTATTGCTGATAAAAATAAGGACATTTTTATTACATCAAAATATTAACTATTATCAATGTTAAATTAAACGTGTACTTATTTTGCATTTATTAATAAGGAATAATTCATAATTTTTATAATAATTCCTCCTAGAACCTGATAATTCTTAACACAATATAATTAAACAAAACGGATAAAAAGGAATTTTAAAATAGTGTTATGAATCCTGCAAGGTGAAAGATTATTTATCAGTGGTGGTTCTAATGCCACTTGATCAGACATATCGGGCGAAATCCAAAGGGAAAGTGTGGTATTTTCTGTTGGACAAAATGACCTTGGAGAATTTAGGAGCTGGTTGAGTCAGAAGTCTGATGGTTGCCTTCCTGGAGCACTTTTAGGAAAAACTAGTCCACATTTGTGTTTCGATTAGAACAAAACCAGTAAAACCTTCAATAGCCAGACCTCGACCTCATTGAGCCATTTGGAGTTAATGCGCCTATCTATCAACAAATTTTTGAATAATGTTTGCTTAAAGCTTTGCTCTTCTGCTTTCAGTACAAGTTTTTACGTCGTGCCATGCCCGCATTCACTAGGCCATTGGTGGGTTAGATAATTTGTTCCAAAGCTTAACAGAGAAGGTAAGTTAAGTTGGCCTTTAAAAGATCAAAATCCCACTCATTCAGCAGATAAAAGAAAATAACAATTGCGTAGAACTAATTTAACGCCTCCTTTTCATTAACCTGTTTGCAATTTTTTCCAGGTTATTCATGTTAAAATCGAAATATTCCTACGAAATTATCTTGTAGCCTCGAAATAAAGACCTCTTTTTCCATCTTACGTAATGAATTTAATATATTTGCTTTATTGTTCGATAAGTTTTCTAAGAAAATGTAAAATATCCATCAAATTCAATGATACATATTCTACATTTCTACGTTTTGAAAAAAATGAAGTTTTATAACATCGTCTAGACTTCCGATTCCAAAAAAGCACTTGAATTTTCATGGTTTATAAATATATAGGAAATTTATATTTTTTTGACATGTAAAGCGATAGAACACATATATTTCCTAGTATATAAATGGAATACTTAAGTTTTCTGAATTTATAATAAACTAAGATATTGTTATTTTGTAAGAAAATAACTTTTCGTGAACCAAAGATTGTTAAAATATTAATACCACTTTCTAGAGATAGTATGAATAACAGCACTAGAGTACAAGGGACAGAATTTGCTTTTATGCATTTACATTATAACTATTCATAAGAATGTAGGCATTCCATTCGTGATATTTCTCGCATCACGATAGCAGTTCCTTTATAGGAGAATGCATCCGTACACTGTCATTTATTTTTAACTCAAATACAAGGATTACATTAAATATTTCATACAAATCTTAATACTAAAATTATTTTCTGGTTTTTGGCAGAAATTTCGAAACAGTAAAATTTCCACTGAAACATTTTTAGAAATGTATAAGTTAAATATTTTATGGAAAATTACATTGCATAGCCACTTTTGAAGTCAAATGTGTCAACTAAATAAGGATTATTCTCCAATTTATATCAAGAATATTGTAGAAAATGGGACATAGAACGGCCCTTCTGTGCAATGAAATACAGTGTCATCGGATCTCACAGACAGTCATGCTCGTTAACCAGATATGTTACTGTGTCGAAGATTGACCTAGAACATAAGAATTTGCCATCTTGACTTTCCATCCTTATTTTTATGGTGGTCTCTTTGTATTATTATAAAATAGTAATGTCACCATCTTCTGAAACAGTGTGCATATAATATTTCTTATCAGCTTTATGCTAGATCGTTCATATGACAACCAATTTCTTCTGTAGTATATGAAATTTTTTTCGTTAAGCAATATTTTTATTTACGATTTCCAGGTAAAGAATTCGTCATTCTACCAAAACAAAATAGAATCGCAATTGTAGAATAGTAATGGAAGTTATTACATTATCAGAAGCTTTCATACGTAAGTTGAACATCCATTCTTTGTTTTAAATATTTCTTAATAATTCGCAATTATATGATTTTTACCTTTCGAATTTTATAAAAATAAACATGTATACATTATAATAATTATTTTGGCCTATTTATCCAATGCGAGTGAAAACAATTCTTGGAAAATCCGGAAAATTAACTGCTAATTATAAATAGATAAAACTTATTTCTCTAGTTTTGGATATTTTTTTGTTTGATTTGAAAATAGATTCTCCTTTTGATTTTTATTGTTTCGAAAGTTATTTCACTTTTTATAACCATTTTTATAATCAATCGTTTAACCTATTTACCTAAAGGCTTTGCTTTAATAAACAAAGGATAGCGATTCGAGAGAAATCCTAAAAGGTAACTGCATATTAGAAACAAGTTCAAATATGACATTTATTCCTTGTTTTAAAGATATTTTGTTTGGCTCCAAAGAATTTTCCTTCTGATATTCAGAACTTTCTTCGAGTTGGAAATGTATACGCAACTATTTCAATTTTTATAAACTCTTCGCTGATTCAGCGCCCGCTTATCCCATTCGAATATGGCACAGAAGTTGTTAAAATCCCAAAGAAAATAACAGCGAAGCGAGAGAAATCTAAGCCAGATTCTGCTTCCATCTTGTGCACATTTCGTTATTTAAATAAGCACGGGGGAATGGATAACTTCTACGCGAAATCAAATCAGGGTACGTTGCAGAACCCGTAATTTTCATCCTCTTTCTGTCCTTTTTTCCACTCGCGTCAACAATTCCGGGCGATTCAACACGCTCTAATTCAATTTACAGTTTTCCAGGACATGCTTGTTAAAAAAGAAGTGGCCGGGTGACTTGCAACCAGTCACAAAAGCAAAGCAGATCTGTTTTCTTTCAAATCCCTGTGGAACACGCGACGGGGGATGGCAGGAGGAAAAGAAAGAAACGGAAGAATAAAAGAAAAAAATCATTCCCAGTCGAGTTCGTAGTCCCCTCGCTGGATAAAGTGGGGATTCAGCACCAACGGAGTTAACCTTCCTCTCTCATCGTCAATAGTTGAAGATCTTTCCTTGGTATGCTCTCGTGCTGGAATCGATTCCTTAGTCAGCAGTGTAATTGAGTTAGGAGGCGATACGAAAACCTCTCACCTCTCCCCTAGCAATAACCGGTATGTACATGCGTCGAGCGGCAAGGCAAAACGTGAGTTCCGTGGGTGTTCCCTGAATCATCTGTGTGATAGATTATGCTGTTATTTTTTTGCATCGGATTCTGTTGCTTTATTTTGTTGATTTTTAGGAAGCCTGCAGAATATGTGACACACTGTTCCTGATTGTATTGCTTGACATATTTCGAAATAACTAGAGGATGTTCGTGAAATTTTGGTTCCTGTTTTATAGTTTACATTTCTGATGCGGGAACTATTTGTTATTTGAACTGTCCATGATGATGTCACACTTGAAATGATGTCACACTTTTTTTCAATATTTTTGATTCCTCCCCCCCCCCTTTGTCACAAAGCGTCACAATTCACCGTACCCCCTCCCCCTCTTGTCACATGTCACGCTATATTACATAAACATACATCTTGCAGTTCAGAAACAAAGCACTACGTTATAGATCATATTTCCAATTTTATTTTTAAACTTTAACTATGTATTTTAATGACATTTGTGAGTATAACAATAATAATGATTATATGTGTACTTATTTTGTATGAAATAAGATTAAGGTTAAAAAAAAACCGCCTCAATAAGATCAACCTGTTTGTGCCACTACCAGGTCTACCACTCACCCAGGTGGGGGGCCTTATCTTTTGTTGAACATTTCAAGGGTGTGATAGGGGGAAGTTTTCTTGTAATGGTGAAGAATTTCTGCTGCTACCGTATTCTCAGAACCTACCCTGAATGCATTTTTCGAAAAGAAAGGAATATAAGTGAGAAAAAAATCACATGAAAGTTATTTTAGCCCCGATTAAAAAAATACCTCCAAATTCTGGTAATTTCAAAATAACTTCAAAATTTTATCTGCTGATTTTAAATGTTTTTATTTTAACCACAATATGTGATGACACACTTCTTGTTACCCCCTCCCTCCCCCTTGTCACAAACTGTCACAATTTCACGAACCCCCTCCATCCCTCCAAGCGTGATATCATTTGTGGACGGCCCCTATGATATTGTAGCAAAATTGTCTTGTGGGTGTACGTGAATGCAATCCAATAAACAGGATTAAAAAAAATAAAGCTCTTTATTTTACAAACATTCTAGGAAAAGAAACTTAGCACATGTGAATTTTTACAAGTGTTGTTTTAATACAACAGAGATTACCAATAAATCTCAACACAGCGCTCAAAGGGCTCTTATCAGCTCACCAGCTTGCTTGCCGATAAAAATCCAACTGACTCTTCTTGGCTTGAGTACTTGCTTTTATACTTTTGCAACAGGAAGTGACTTCATTATGTAGGAAGTGACGTAATCTCCAGAAAGTTCATGAAGCCAGTAGAAATAGGTTGACAGTTCGAGGTCTTTCTAAAAAAACCTTTCGTTGCCAAAGTCGCCAACTTTGCCACCAAGTCACCAAATTGGCCGCCAAATTTGTCGCCAAGTTTCTCGCCAAGATTAGCATCTCAGGGAAACAACTTTATAGCTTTGTAACATAATATAAATTGAATTTTTGAAATTGATATAATTACATACATATATTGCTAAAATAGTTTGTTCAAGAAAATATTACCATGTTTCCACAACTTTAGTACCAGTTCAGAATACGTTTTCTAAAATAATATTTAAGACATTAATTATTAGTTCTTGTTTTCTAGAGATTATTATTAAAGAAGTTTCGAATCGTGCGTTTGTATTTAAAGAATTAAGCAAACTTTCACAAACCTTTCAATAAATAGGTAATATCGGATAGACCATCAAGCAATAAAACTATGCACGATTTATTTTGTGTAACTTGTGCGTATATTCGTCGAGTGGCAAGGCAAAACGCGAATTCTGTGGGTGTTGTAACGATGTTGTTTCTTGAATCATCTGTATGATTAATTATGTTGTTATTTTTTTGCATCGGATTCTATTGCTCTATTTTCTAGATTTTTTAGTATTCCTGTCTGCAGATTTTGAGACACACTGCGCATGATTATGTTTTTTGACATATTTCGAAGAATAGATAGAGAATGTTTGCATAATTTTGGTTTCTGTTTCATAGTTTCCGCATTTGATATGGGGAATATTTATTATTGCAACTATGATATGAAATCGATATGATATATTGCTACAAATGTTTTCTCAGCAAAATTACCACGTTTGAACAGTTGCTGAATTTACCTGTTCAGAATACATTTTTTACTTTTTCTTCTACGAACCATACAAAGTATTGTAATCTTCAAAGAATTTAACCTCCAGACTTTGATGAATCTCCACTTTTTAGACCACCTTGAGTTCGAAAAACACTTTTTGGAATTATATTTGTCAATCTTCGGGCTGTAAACACGATAACTCAGAAAACGGGGGTTAGCAAGGCATCTGAAATTTGGTGTGTGGTCTTCTCACCAAAATTGTATATTTCTGTTAAATTTTGGATGAAATCGATCTTCGGGAATTCTGTTTGTTCGATTATCTGTGGTCATGAGAACATGATAACTCAAATATTCAAAGGGCTGGATTAAGTTTAGCACTTGGTTTTATCATCAGAACTGTTGATCTCTATCAGATTTTGGGAAAAAAATATCCGTTTACGGTTTGACCGTCTGTCGGTTCATACATTCGCGTCTAAGTGAACGAGATAACTTAAAAACGAATTACACTGTCATACAAAAGTTAAGGAACATTTCGTAAAATGCGATAAATTTGCAATTAATACGAAAACTATGTTTCGAAATCAGTTCTGGAGAATCATGTGACATTCAATAGAGTATCATATACCTATTACAGTGAAGATTCGGTCACGAGGGCAATTAGGGGGACCACCAGAAAGGGATGAAGGCGGAAACAGAAATGCTTTCTGTCTCACAGAAAGCTGATAACGAGAGGTAACTTTTATCAATGGTTATGGCTTAATGTGCATAATATTTACATGCATTTTCGAAAGCATAGCACAAATATTCGGGAACATATAAATGTTTCTTTAAAAAATCCCAAATTTTCCCGCATGTGTTTTGCTTATAACATGCATAGTTTTCATTCAAATTATTTGAAATTTGCGGAAGACTTGACCATATGTTACAGCAGTATTTTATTAACCTTTGAAGTGAATACGTTGAATATTACAGGAAATTTGAGTGTTTGTACTAAATAATGATGAGGAGTCTTGCACAAACTGATATTTTTTAAACTTTAATCTTCGAATGGTATTCGAGAAAATGCAATTTAAATAAGATATTTAATTTATAAGTGTTCATGGTATTAAGGATATTCAATTTTACTAAAATCCATTGTTACTGTTCGAAGATTCAAATTTAAAATATATCAGTTTGTACAAGAACCCTCATCATTTAGCTTCCCTTAAAAATAAATTGAAATTCATCTCACTGAAATGCCGACAGCTTTCTAAATTTTAATGGGATTCAAATGGATTTTTTTAAAAGTTGCTCTATATATCTGGCTTTGAAGTTATGAAAGAAAAATTCCGCTGTGTCTCGCACATGCGCAATAAAAATTATTTAGTACAAACATTCATATCTCCCGTAATATTCAACCTATTTACTTTAAAGTTTAAAACAATACTTCTGTAACATATTGTCAAGTGTTCTGCAAATTTCGAATAATTTGAATGAAAATTTTGCATGTTATAAGCAAAAGACATGTTGAAAAATTTGGGATTTTTTAAAGAAACATTTATATCTTCCCGAATATTTGTGCTATGCTTACGAAAATGCATGTAAATATTATGCACATTAAACCATAACCATTGATAAAAGTTACATCTCGTTATCAGCTTTCTGTGAAACAGGATGGATGAAACTCCGTTTTCGCCTTCATCCCGTTCTGGTGGTCCCCCTAATTGCCCTCGTGACCGAATCTTCACTGTAATATGTATATGATACTCTATTGAATGTCACATGATTCTCCAGAACTGATTTCGAAACATAGTTTTCGTATTAATTGTAAATTTCTCGCATTTTATGAAATGTTCCTTAACTTTTCTATGCCAGTGCATTTAGATAAATAAAATTACGTAAGCAGCCTTTACACTATAACTGTAGAACTGTGTCGAATTTTGGATACAATCGTCTGAAATAAAAGTATCGAAATTGAAAACTCGTTTTCTTCACGAAATAACGTGAAGCGTTTTGCGCTTCATATTGTTTTAATCGTTACTGAGGAGCGAATGTTTGGAGAGGGGGTGCCAGCTCAGGTGTCGTCCAAGTCATCTGAGAGCGGTTCAAAATTACGAGATAGGCCCTAAAATAGTCCACGTGTTGTTTTTAAACGGGGGCGTTTATGTAACTAAACTAAACATATTTGTTTAGTACACGCGAAAGTCTAAGTATGAACACTCCCGCTGGTTGAAAATAGCATTTTGCCGCTCAACAAGCAAAACCACCTATGTCAATTTTTTGAAATTTCAAAAAAGAAGAAAAAACTTAATTTTTCTCAACCAATAACAGATATTTCTGAATTTTTTGAACGTCTGATGTGAACATAGGACCACATTTTACTACCAGATGTGAAAAAATAGAAATGTTCGTTATTGGTTGCGAAAAATTGAATGTTTTCTTCCTCTTTTCAATTTCAAAAAATTGAGACAGGTGGGGCTGCTAGTTAAGCGACAATTTAAGACATTAATAACTGGTTCTTTCCTTCTAGCGGATATCATAAAGAATTTTCGAATCGTGTGTCTGTATTTAGGTGAATAAGCAAATTTTCAAATTCCTTTCAATAAATAGATAGATGAAATATTGGCCCATAAAGCACTATAATTAAGAATTATTATTTTTTATTAAGTTAAATGTAATAGTAATCAATAATAGAAAACATGGAAAACAGACGAGTGAAGGAGTTCCTTGGTGTGTTTTCACCGCTATCACCAGTGTCATATATTAGGCTGCAATGTTTACATCGTGCTCGTGTTTTATTTTGCTGAATTTCAGGACTAGATAGCTGACAAATGGCAAGATTACTCCTTGCCATATTTAGAAATGTAGCTAAGATATCACGTTTGCCTGTCTAACTTCTTTACGTCGATTACTCCATTATCAGTTCTATAGTTTTTGCATTCGGAAAAGTTTAACTAGAAAAATAATTAGGCACAATATGACATGAAATCAGTTTTGAAGATATAGTTTAAATGAAAGTTTCATTGAGATTATCTGTAAAGGGATTTCAAACATATTTTGTTTAACCAGGGGATGGATAGAATTTCAAAAAACCTTTCCATGAACATTGAAATAAAAATTTAAAAGCATGTCCTCTAGCGAATGAATAGACGCTACTCATTTTGTTGAATCACAATTAAAAACGCATATTTGAAATAGAATTTCTAATTGTGAGTAATTTCATTCAAGCAGACTTGGTAAGAACACATCAAATTTTTCAATGTTTATCAATTACATTTTAAGTTAAAATATTATTTTAACTTTCTCTCATAAAAGTCAGTTATATCCATGTTTTTTGTATACTTTGAATAATATAGTGAATGTGTAATTATTCTGTTTCAAATCAAATTACTATCAAGGAAACAGGAAACAGGACAAAAGTGTTTTAACTTTTATTTATTAGTTTCTTGAATTATCGATGATTT
>BGPR01000030.1:984654-994979 GCA_013235015.1 Araneus ventricosus | reverse complement strand
GATATCAAAGAAACAGGAAACAGGACATAAGTGTTTAACTTTTATTTGTTAGCTTCATGAATTATCGGTCATTTACTCATACAAGAAAATAGTTTGCAATTAATTAATGATAAAGAGTAGGTTGCGTTATGAAAATTGCTCACAATTTTACGAGAATGGCATACAAGACAAATTCAAATAGATGGTTATAACAGCCTTAGTCATTTTGATAAAGCTTATAGAAATTTGAGCACAACTGACGGAAAACTAATTACAAATTTGTGAAAAATAAGTTTATAAATCAATGTAAATGTCGGCTGCTGAAATTCGTGATGTATTACATCTTATTAAAAATAAAAAATATAAATTATTTTATTTACAACATGATTTTGTATATTTCATTAACATTAATCGATGAACATAATCGTAGTAATAACCTCATTTTTCTAGAAAATCTAATGAAAATATAAGACTATGATCATGATCATCATCAATGATTATGATCGAATATTTGCTCATAAATAATTTTTCATTAATAGCAGCAATTTACTTGCCGAAACCCCAAATAAATAAAAGGCTCAGAGAAATAATTTGAATAAGGATAACAAACATGTTATTGTAATCATTTAAAACTTTAATGATGCTCGAAAATTCAAGTTGATTATGAAATTTTAATATTTGTCGTATTTTTAACTTATTTTTCTTGTATTGGTTTAAAAAAGTTTACATGCCTCGGAGTGATCAAAAAGCTTTCGTTTTTAGAACTTTAAATCTGAAACCAGAAGATTAAACCTTTTTTTTTATTTTTAACTGTTTATTGCTAACAGACAAGATTTTGAAACGTTTGGTTTTATTTTCCGATTTTGAATAAAGCCTTTTTGAGCTCAGTAAATTAATTTGAACCCATTTACAATAAAATTAGTTTCGTGATAATGCAATAAGACTTAAGTATGAGATAATCACGAAATAATAGATTGAAAGTTTATTCTGTGGGAATTTTAATGTTTACATCGAATGCATTTTTGTTTAATGGTTGTTTGGATTGATTGTAAGAAAAAAAACTATGGTATTTATTCTTTTTAGAAGGCAGAAAAATAAAAATTATTATACAGTTCAGCAAATTTTCCAAAAGTTTGTAGTAAATACATTTGAACACACAAGTGAAAGGGATTATTTTTAGTAGCTGGTAGATTTAGAGATGATAGCAACATACCATGAAGACACAAAAATTGAGCAGGAACGTTTGAGAAAAACAAATATCTGCGTAGTAAAAATTCACAAAATGTTTTATACTAATATAAAAAATCTGAAAATGAAATAAGTATAATGTGATCTCTCTAAATTAAAAATATCCTGAGGATAGATAAAATGTTAAAGAAAAGAAATTTTCGTCTTTTAACGATATTTTAATATTTAGAAAATCTGCTGGAATCCACGTACATCTTAAACTCACGTAATATGCTTAAAAGTCCTTATTTTTCTTTTACACGTGCAATGTGTACAAAAATGTAAAGGAAAGGTAATGCTATCATGAAAAATCAAAGAACAACAGAAAAATATTATAATGTATATGATCCAAAAAGTGAAAAGAACATGTAGACGATACACTTTGATATTTTGAATGAATAATGTTTTGGAAATTTTTCTTGTATGTATAAATGCAAAACTGAAGGAAAAAACTAATCAATTCCTTTCAGCAGCATATAGGGTATAAAACGAGTTGCCAAAAATAGACGAAAAATAGTCATAAAAGCACGACAGATAAATTCAAAATATGCTGTATGTAGTGTTTCAACCCAATATTTTGTGATTTGAATTTGAAGGAATTTATGTATATTTTTAAAGCTGAAGAGAGGAATCTGATGATATTTGTCAGGGCAGGCTATTCATTCAGGAATATTTTCAAGTTAAAAGAATCAGCCAAAAGCCAGATAATGTTTCGAGAATCGACACGAAATATAAAATAATTATTCAAAATATAAAACTTGTCTTTGTTTTATACCACACCTACCAGCCTACCCAAACGGGTGTAAGGCCTACAACGGTCGGCGGGGAGACAGCAAGTTTAATTTATTTTACGCACTATGACCTGAATAGGCCTTATTAGCACAAGATGCCCTACAATATTCGTACGATATCTTTACAATGTTGAGCGGTATTCAAAATATCGTAGCAACATCGTGGAGATATCGTAAAATATCTTGTGCTAATGGGGGGGGGGCAGAGAATTAAAACAAATCGAGATATAAAACACAGTTGTTCACCCACAAAAGAGGGAAGAAAGACTGGTCACAAATACTCAACCCACCTAGTGTGAGGAGTACTTGATTACAATGGAAATGCTCTCACTTAATATATAAAGAAACAAGTAACATACCACATACATAAAATGCTTAAAATCTGTTAGGGCAAAGAAGTAAAACTGGATAATAGCATAGAAGCAAATGAAATAACCAAGAATAATATAAAGTAAAACACAATAATAAAAAGTGAGAGACAAAAATCTACAACCAATAAATAAAACACTAAATAACACTTCCATAATAACAGGGGTAGCATAGCCCTCTGGACGCAGAGCTCTGAATACAGATTTAAACACCTTAAAATATCAGATCAACAATAAAATCAAACCTTAACAAAAGCGAAAAAAATCGACAAGAACACTCCATACCATGTCAACCAAGTCAAAATACTTCCTAAAAAACTGCGGTATATGCTAAAAACCATCATCATCCTTTTCACACCAACAGAGGGATCCTTAGATGATAGACCCATCAGATCAGGTAGTGAAATCAATTAAAATTTCAGATAAAAGTTTAGGAAATGCCCCTGCAAATGCATTATTACGGGTATTCCTGAGATAAAATCTATAAAATAATTAAAAACATTCTGGTTAAAAGTTGTCAATATTATAAAAAAGATTAAAACAATCATCAAGACAAGTGCAACATCAGAACGTCGCCATTGAAAATGGGATCCCCAGAGATCTGCACCCCAATGTCAGATTTAATTCAAATACAAATATTTCTTTAAATATATAGATAAAAACAAATTGAAGTTTCACAATGGTAAAAAATAACAATAATACCTATAAAAACCCAAGTTGTTAAAACTACATTAATTAAAACCCAAAGGAATTTTAAGGGTTATTTTACATTACTGAAAAAATGGCCAAAATATCAATTTTCATTTTATTAGCTTATTTTGTTGTTATTATTGTTTTACTTATTGTATCAGAATTTCAAATTTGTATCTTTAATATTTCAGAAGTTATTTAGATTTTTATTTACGATAACTGAAGAAAAACATGCGCAAATGACAACTTTAAATGGCTTTTTCTCCATGTCGGACTTTTCTGCACTTTCATGTTTTCAAAATGCTAAGGCATTTTTCCTTTTTAGGATCGAGTTTTCAAATCTTTTGTACACGTTTATCGTTATGTATATGATAAAACTGTGCATGCAACAAGCATTCAGTTGCTTAGTTTTTTTATATGCAAGATATAAAATGAGGTACTTCTAAATTACCTCATTTTTCACCCTATAATTCAATAAAATAGATATATTTAAGCGAATGTCAGATGCATCTTAAAATCCATGCACAGTTCTGTATAATATATTTTTATGAATCTGCAAATAAAATTTGCGGCAAAAATATTCATATTCCAACAAGAAGTAGATTTCAAAAAATTGAATTTTTAAAAAAAATTAAATTTCAAGTAAACAAGAAGATCAAAATGGATTTTTTCTCTTCAAGATGACTTTATATGATTGTTAAGTCTCAATACTATCAAAACTTCTTCATTAATACTTCAAATAAAAAATATTGAAAAGGTAATGTTTCCCCTTAAAACCTTCAAGAGTTTTGAGGAGAAATTAATGATTGATTGCAACAGCAACTCAAGATTCATCCCTGATTCTTGCGCAGATTGATTTACTGATAGTGAAAGCCTCCATTAGTTTTCTTGTGGCTGTTTGTTTTCTAGCAAACCTTTGAACCGTGTTGGTTTGTGAACGTCTGCAGGCCTATTGAGATGGTAGTCTTCAGTGAGTGAGCAATCAAAAGTGAAAAGATCTGCGTCACCCACCATTTGGAGAATATAATAAATTAAGTCTGTGTGTAGATAGTGCGGAAAAGGACCATGCCCGCTCAAAAAGTAAATTAAAAATTTATTTCTGATTAAAAGCTTTTTATTCACCTTATCCACATAAGTTCTGACTCTAAGTATTGAATTTGATTCATGATTTTTCCAATAGTGCACCTGCTCTTTCATAATATATAGATGAATTTTTAATTTAACGTAGGAATAAGGGGCTGGGTAGTTCAGTTGTATCTCCGTCTCCGTGACCAATTTAGCTTGGCGGTCAGAATGCTCATTACTTGGGTTACCGGCATGCGCCTTCACCCCAGGTCACCGTGATCAACTGCCTTGCGTTAAAAATACTCTTCTTAATATTGTTAACAAATTCAGATCTACGCTTTGCGCTTTAATGGCGTCTATTGAAGATTTGCTATCTGTAAATACATTGATTTTAGCATTATTTCTTAGAGCCCAGCCAGCCGCAAAATCAATTGCAGCGAGCTCGGCCTGGAAGACTGAGTTGCAACCGCTCAATCGGAATAGATAGTCTTCTGCTGATATATTATTTTTAAATATACACGCGGCGAATCCAGTCTCACTATTGATCTTGGATCCGTCTGTGTGCACATCTTAAATATGTTCGCCTTTTGTCTCGGTTTCAGGCGGAATTGCGGAAATATTAACAAATTTATCTAGATTTTCAATACTGAGAATATCTTGAGCTTCTGTTGAGCTCATCACCCAGATCTGAAATTTTATATAGAGCGCCTTAGCCACAATATGGAGCTGGGGAACACCAGTCAGGACATTGAGGACGTTGGCGGAAATCGTTCAATAACACCAAGTAAGTTTAATTAAAGAAGATTCGTTGAGTGGAGTGTAGACGATATATTTCTGTCTTGCTCAGGGATCCTCCCCAAACCCCGCCCCCGTGCATTAACTCTTTAATCTCGAGGCGACTTTTTTCTTCTAGCCCCTTTAAAACCGGGCCTTTTTGGGAGGATACAACATGAATTGGACTCTCCCAACCTGGTTGGTCATTTACCCCACCCCCTTCTGTAACCTTCCCTTAAGGCGCAGGGAAATGGGCTGTGGTTGGCAAGGATAATTTTACCCCCTACCTCGCTTATCTCCTAAGCTTATCTCAGAACCTCACCCCCCCTCAAAAGAATCCAACCACCTCAGACCTGCCTTCTTCGCTGTTAAGGAGACATTATTATACCGCCCTGGACCGCGTCGCTCGGTGTGAGGGGGTTAATGATTTTTCGATAACGGCTGTGTACCAGGGCCTAACAAGGTTCTTGTCTACACTCCAATTACTCTTGATTACTTGGTTAAAATTTTTTTGTCAAAATTATTGCTTGTGAATGTAAATTTTGAATGTGAATGGTCCAATTCAGTTTATCGGCTATATGGATTCCCAGATATTTAATACTGTTTGCCTTTTTGATTGCCTTATTATTAATATAAAAAATTGGGGCTCTTTTGAGCCCGGT
Source organism: Araneus ventricosus (assembly GCA_013235015.1). Classification (NCBI taxonomy): domain Eukaryota; kingdom Metazoa; phylum Arthropoda; class Arachnida; order Araneae; family Araneidae; genus Araneus; species Araneus ventricosus. The sequence continues at coordinate 989,423 of BGPR01000030.1, read as the reverse complement.
TGCCTTTCCCGGGCCATAGGAGCTTAAGGCTCTGTAGATCAGGGCCTGACACTTTTCTGGAGAAAGTTATAGACTCAGAGTTCTCAGCTTTTCTGACAGAATAATTAAAAATGAGTTGGTATTATTCTTCAGAAGTCACCTGGTTAAATATAAAACATGTCAACATTAAACAGAAATATGCAATCCCTATGGTTTTGCTTTTTTTTAGATTTATTTTTTAATTCCCCAAAAATCGCATGCTCAGCCATACTGTCAAAGAAAAGAAGTATTTGTCTTTCGAGAATCTCCCCAAGAATATTCCTGACAGGTCTATGTGTATTCTCGGAATCTATTAATATGGAAATTTTTAAGAGATATTTCAATAATCCATATATATCTCGAAGAATAAACAAGCAATCTGATACAAAAATTGAAAATCAGCATCCTCTAATTTTTTTTTATTTGCTTTTAAAAAATTCCATGTCAGATATAACTCCAAGAATTTATAAGAGATCTAAAAACATTATCCAAAATATATCTTAGGCCACTCTCATGTTTATTGCATTAACATGAGAGTAAAAAATAAGCATGAGATCTATATAATTCGGCTGGTTGTGACTGTCTTTCATTCCAAATATTGTGCACTTATATATTCTATCAAACAAAAGCATCTTATTCCGATCGAGCGTACTTCCAAAAATATTCCTGAAAGCTCCATGTGAATTCTTAGAATGTCTTGATTTGGAATTTTCACAAGTAAAGGAATTTGCAAGAAAACATATATAACTTTGAGATTCAACAAGAAATCTAATATAAAATCAGCACACTTTACTGGTGCAATTTCCAATATAGAGCTTTTAAGTTGCGGAAACGAAAGCAGCGGTGATTCATGAATATCTGTACATATTAACGGCACAAAATAATGAATTTAAGAATATAATCTTCATTTTTAATGATATTTTAAAAACTATATAATCGAATTAAGAATATAATCGGATCTTTTTTTTTATTTCCCCCTAACGGCAATGAAACTTTGTCTCGCACATTCCGAGACCAGGGAATGGAGACGTGTAAGCCTAAATTGGATGATGCATAAAAAAGAAATATTTGATCACTATGTTTTAATTTTTCAATTCCAAATATCTACGCTGAGCTATATTGTCAAATAATTTTATCCCTTTTGAGAATATCTTTAAGAATATTCTTGAGAAAAATATTTGGACTCTTGGAAATTTTCTTAGTATTGATAGCAATGGTTATGGATTAACTTACTATGGAGAGTATGTCGACAGTATATTAAGTAAAGGAATTTTCAAGAATCCGCTTATGTCCAGAATTCAATAAGGAATCTGATAAGATGAATAAAAATACAATATCACAGAGCTTTAATTTTTTCCGTAGAGAGAATTATTTTTCCGTAGAGAGTTATAATGTTGAAGGGAAAAAAACATGAATGTCGCTCAAGAATATCTTTGTGTTAGTTACATACTAACAGCACGAAATAATGAAATTAAGAATAATCCCCATTTTATAATAAAAACAAAACTTCTTTATCTTCCCCCGGCGACAATGAGACTTTGTTTATCGCATTAAGGAACGGACTGCTCATTTGGGCGCACACAATAAAGGGAGGACAGACAGACACACGCTGTGTTTACTTACTCTGCCTCTCATTACCATTATGGTGAATGTTCATAAAGTATTAAGAATCTTAGCAAAACAGAATGAAAGAGAAAAGACAACTACGATTAGAGCGCGCAGTCATACTCTCTCTTTCATTCTTACACAAAACAAACGAACTGCGCGTCGGCAAACTCTTTCTCTAATTCGCAATTCATTCTGAATACTTTCTGCCCGACGGAGCTTCCTAAGACCCACTCCAACCCCCTAGACACCCACAAAGGGGGAGATAATATGATCATAAACATCCTAAATACCAACCATAGTTGGGGAGTGCAGTCCTCTTCAAATATCCACGTCAAAGTTATTCTTGCCATCGTTTCTTAATTCCAACCCCTGCATAGTTTCCGACTTGGAGTGTTCTTTTACATGTTTTCTGCATATTCTGCGCTTTGCCTCTAATTATTTCGCCTTCGTCTCGGGAGAGCGCGTTAAATTACCGCACTTAAAAAGATTTCTTTTAAAAATTCGCTTTTCCCAAAATGAGTAAATGAGTTTTACACTCATATATATATAAGCCCGTTTTTTCACCTTCTTTATATCGCTCTTTTTTCTGATGTGGATCTAAAATGCGCGAAGGTAGTTCTCATTTCGCTGCTGCAGCTTAACTAGTTACTAAATTAAATTATTTAAAATTCGACCTCGTTTAGTGTGTTAGATGCGGATGTGTTATTTACAGGTTGGTGTTTATTTTTGCTTAGTTGGTGTCCCGCTTCTTTTTCCTGGTAGGAAAAGAAAACACGTGACGTTAGCAAACCGTGTTCATTAGTACAGCGAGAGAGTCAGAGTTTTAAAGGTGCATAATTAAATTTTCTGAGAAATTTATTAATTTTGTTTGTGGTGCAAAACTCTTTTACTTTTTCCTGCTCATCCGGGAACGAGGTATCATCTTGAAAGTGCTCTGAAATTGCTTGAAAAACTCATCTCGATTATCAAAATGTCATTATTTTTTAATGAATTGCTTGCACCAAAGTGGTTGTTACACTTAACACAAAGTTAAAGTTATTTATTAAATTTAATAGCTGACGATCTAACGGGCTAGAGTTTGATTGCTTCCGATCAAAAATCGAATCGAATTGATTCTTGATACACGTTTTTATACACAAAGAAACGTAGATGCAACATTATTTGTTTTTTCATTAATTTTTGAAATGGGTTCAATACTGTATGGCCCCCTGTGTAACTTCTTTCGTGTTTGTAAAGAAGGAATTTTGTAATCGATTTTACACTCGGCCTCTGATACTATGTTAAGGTCTGAAGATTGATACAATTGTGCGATTTCGATAGAAATACGATATTTGATAATTTCAGAACTTATTTATCAATTAATCGAATGATTTCAACTGAATTTTTAATCAATATGAGGGACGTCATTTGGTAGTAAATTAAAACCAGCGGGAGTGTTTTCCCCTAAACTTTCTCGTATACTTCCCCAAAAAGGTGACATTTCTCCTTCCCCCGCGTGGCTAAAAAAATTCGAACCTACTGTTACCCAGATGAAGATCAGAAGCTTCTCCATTATAGTGATTGAAAAATATCTAGGTAAAGAATCAAATTCAACGAGATGCGGACCGATTTTTCACTCTTGCCGGCTCAAAGACAAACTGACGTAATTCGCTCCGTAGCTTTCGCTTGCACAGAAGATTGCTTCCAGTACGCATGCGTGTGGAGATAACGGATTTGTTTCAAAAGTAAAATTATACAGACCGACAAACTGTCAACCCGTTGACGGATTTGGCCCAAAATTTTATACGGACCTACATTCATGACGATAAAGCTGTGTACCAAATTTTATCCATCTAGCTATTCAAGTTTTTGAGTTATAGTTTTCACATGACTTCGGACATACAGACAGACTTTCCGTTGACAGAGTTTGCCCAAAATTTGATAGAAACCTACAAATTCTGTGTAAAGATCGCATACCAAATTTCATCCCCGTAGCTCTAATAGTTTTCGAGTTATCGTATTCACAGACACACAGACAGACATAATTCCAAAATTGTGTTTTTCAGACTCAGAGAGGTCTAAAACATGGAGATTCGTCAAAATCTCGAGTTCGAATTTTTTGACGATTACAATACTTTATCTTCGTATACTTCGTATCCGAGAAAGTAAAAATGAATTGAAAGACTCCATTGTGATAACAATAATGAAAATAAAATAGTTTTAAAATACTCTTTTATTAAGGTGTTAAAATGTAGAAAATTTTTTAACAAAAAAGTTCAAAACAAAATCTTGAGACGTTGAGCTTATAAAAATTTGAGACGTTGGAAACATTACTTCAAGTAAATTCCTCTTCAATGAGTATCAGAATACAGAAAATCCTTAAAAATTATTCGAAAATTAAAAATATTTTATCTATGTGATTAAAATTCTAATTTGCTGAGAGAATTTCTATCAGCGGTTCACTTTCTGAAGATTTCTTTGATTTCCCAGATTTTTAAACACATAGTCTTCATCACATCTCTCAAATTTTTTTCTTTATATTTTCAAGCAGTGTTTCTTAGTTATCTTGAAGGTAAATTCATTTCTGTTCTCAAATTGATTTACCAATGAACTTTTTTTGCTCTCTCAAAATTGGTTTCATCAAAAAGTTGATGTAAATCCACATAGTTGCTCATTGAGAATTGAACGGTTATAATTTGAGTTGATTACCACCTTCTGAATATTCTAAACTGTTATAGATCGAGAGAAGATAAAAAACTTAGAATACAAGAACTATTAAATTTACCTCAGAATTTGTTGTTATCGTCGCTTAAGAAATAACACCACATATCTTAATTTTTTGAAATTTCAAGGAGGAAGAAAATCAATTTTTCGCAACCAATAACAAATATTTCTAAATTCGCTTTCACATCTGGTTGGAACATACGGTCTCATGCTCATATCAGATGTAAAAAAAATATTCAGAAATATTCGTTATTGTTTGCCAGAAATTGAATATTTTCTTCCTTTTTGAAATTTCAAAAAAATGATATAGGTGGTGTTGCTTATTAAATGATTGCTATATAAAAATGTCGTAAGTTAAATTCGATAAAACATTATAATAATGCCAAACACTTCTATAAAACATTATAATAATGCCAAACACTTCTATAAAACATTATAAT
>BGPR01000030.1:968203-984644 GCA_013235015.1 Araneus ventricosus | reverse complement strand
CCAAACACTTCTATAAAACATTATAATAATGCCAAACACTTCTATAAAACATTATAATAATGCCAAACACTTCTATAGATTAGATACATCTGTTTTTAAACTATTTTATGTGATATGTGATTGTTGTATGTTTTCAGAAAATGCTGTATATCACTTGTGGTCCCAGTTGTAACATTAAAATTTTGTATGTTTTGCTGTATGGGTTGTTTGACCTACGACATTTTGATAGAACAGTAACAATATTGCTATTAAATTTTGAATGCATTAAAATCTTGCATTTGTCGGTGTTAAAGCCAGAATTCCATGTACATTTATTAAATCAGTAGTTTGCAGTAAATATTTACACAGATCATTATGATAAATAAAATTTGACAGATTCAGTATTCATTATTTATACCAAGTATGTTTTTTAAATCTCAATTTGTCATCCTTTATTAAATGTTAGGAATTAAAAAAAAACTTGTAAATATTTTATGAGTGAGAAACAGGTGTAATTGTTAGACATAAACAATAGTAATTTAAAATTACTCTTTTACTTGCTGCAAATTGAAAACGCGTTACACAATCTTTGGTAGGTTTTATTTTTATCGTATTTTTCTAGTAACTGATTACTTATTAGAAAAATATCCTAATTTCTCTTGTAGAAAATAGTGTTTAATGTAATTCTTCTTTTAAATACTCTTTTAACCCATGTAACTTTCGAAAGAACAAAATAATGTAACATTTTCTCCATATTTTATATCGTTTATAACATACCTCAAATATCGTCACTTAATAAACAACAACACCTATCTCAATTTTTTGAAATTTCATAGAGGGAGGAATTGTTCAATTTTTGGTAACCAGTAACAGATATATCAGATTTTTTTTCCGATATATGCAAATGCATCTACACCGTTTGTTAAGTTAACTGAAAAATCATTGTAAGTTTCAGTTTTTATGAAAATTTCGTTGCACATGTAAATGTGCTAATATTATATTTTCTGGAATAACTTTAATATATAACCAGAATAACTTCTCTTAATTTCCACCAGAAACTGAAAATAAGTGCTCAAGCTTTCTGTACGGCAAAAATTTTTTCAAAAATGAACTTTAATTAGGAAAAAAAGCTTTGTGCAAACTTCCTATCGAGTAGTTATTTAGATTTTGCATTTAATAACAAATAAGTAAATGATTTATATCGAATTTCCGGAAATCGTGTTAACACTAACATTTCAAAAACTCTAAGCAATTAACATACCTATCTGGCCATGCCTAACTGAAATGCATAAAAAGGTTGTAAATTTATCAACAACTTTTAAATTAAAATCAACAATTAAACAAGATGATGATAACAGTTGAATTCTTGTATGAGATGAATAAGAAGAAAGCCTTATCCAAGCTTAATGGTTAAAAGTTAGTTTAATTGGCGGCTAATTTTCACAAGTACCATGCAAGTTAGCGAAACCAAAAATAACTGAAGTAATGAGGCGTGTGAGAGCAAAAGAGTGAAACTGAGATATTTATTTTTAGTGTTTAAATCAATTCTCTGAGCGCTTTGAAAACGAGCCGTCTGAAACTGCAGTTAAAACAACGAAAATAGTTTTGTCAAACTGTTATTATCTCCGCACAAATAGTTTCAGAGCCAGTGCTACATTTTTTCTATGGAATTTTTGTAGCAATTATTCTGTATAATTAAGTAAATGTCATATTCTTATATATAGCAACTCAAATCTATCGAAGAATTCTCGTGTTGAAGCGTCTATTTTTGTTTGCCTTACTGTATAATTTTCATTTGCGTTAAGAATCTTAGCAATATCGTTCCATTAAGAATCTTAATTATAATTAACTGTAATGACAGAAGTCAAGTCATCCTTACAAGAAACAGAGATTACTTTAAATGATTCTGTCAGGTGCTAATTTTTAGACCGATCTTCTGGGTATTAAGATGATTGCGTGTGCGCAATTATCAGCACTGCAAACATTATACAATTACTCTAAAATTAAATTACAAATAGTTTTACGTAAATTTCACTATTTGAAGATGTAGTCACTTTCCACAAGAGAGTAATTAATCAGAAAGAAACGTTTACTGTTTTTATAGGACATGACAGTACCAAAAATTTCTATTAAATAAGTAGATAATTATATTAATCTATGTTTCATAGGCAAATTATCTAATAGAATATAGAACCGCCCAATATACCCACCCACCCTCTATAAACATTGTGATTCTTGAATAGTTGGATGGATATTGGATACTAACAGAAGCCGGGCTGGCATCATGTTCTAAGTTCTGCGAATCTTTTAAATAAGCCTTATTGATAAGTTCACGATAAGAAGAATAGGAAATCTGGGACACTAGGATAAACCATGATCATAATAAGTAATCTTAAAAATATTTAGAGGGTTGATACCTGCTTATACTCAAAAAGCAAGATAATCACTACAACTATTTAGTCCGTGCTATGAAACTCTTATATTAAACAAAACGTAACGTAACGTAAACAAACGTTAACAAAACGTAATAACGTAAAAAGATTATCAATTCTTTTCTTTTTACACAGCACACAAAATATGTACAGCAAATCATACTGTTTTAGTTATAGAATAGAACATAATTATAGAATCTACGTAAATCGTTAAGTTTTAATCTATATGTGGTTGGTATGACAGTCTCATAAATATAGGATAAGAATTCAACTTAGCTCCTGTTTGAATTTTATGCTCCACTTCTGTTGCAATCATATGAAATAGTAAAATTAAACATATTTTCAAGTAATGCCTGTTTTAATAAGAAGATTTTAAAAATTTATGGAAGAAATTTTGAACCATCATAGATTTAATCCATTTTTATAGTAGAAACAACTATGCTTTGTTTACAAGCATGTTAAATAACAGATTAATATAATTAATATTTAAATATGTAAAATTTCACAATGACTCTTAGATATTTTTATAAATGCATAAATAACTTTTTATCTTTGAAAAGCATAATGCTATGGAGTTCTAAATATTCGTTTTTCATTCGAAATTTATACGATTTATTTATAACAATAAAATTTTTACATCTTAATGAAGCATTTAGCTTCTTTCATGCATATTAAAATATGTTAACAGAAATTTGTGGAATGGTTTGTAACTCTTTATATTAATTATAAAATCAGTAAATTTTAGGATATGTGCGTAAGAATGAATTTTCTACGGGCTTCGCAAAAATGCATTCTTTTCCTACTATTAGAAGAACACCAGAACACTTCTCCATCTATTCGCCTTTTTATTGCGAAATGATATCTTATTATTCATTTCAAGAACAAAATACGCATTATTTGTAAGATAACACACGTAGAAAAAGTTACACTGAAATGCAGCAATAAATAACTATCATATTTATAGCGGTTATTTTCAAAGTAATTAGAACGATTTCATAACGCTTTCAATACATTTAACTTATATGCATTTCAAAGCTCACTACAAGTAAATTATGCTGATTCCTATTTGGCGGTTAAAATGCACAATCTAAATTCATGAATGATATTAATTCTTAGTTTTTAAATAAACCAAAAAGAACAGGGACTTTTACACTAAATTAAAGAATAATTTGTTATTTGATTCATCAGATAAACTCTGAAAAGATATGATATCTTTTCCATTTGAAAATTTTAAAAGCTAATATGAATTCGAAGAACTCACGAAAAGCGAATTAAAGATTTATGCCAAATAAAACCGAATATCGTTTGCTGCATTATATTAAAAGAATATAATTTTTTCATTCGTGATTATATATTCACGAAATTCTACTCCACAAAATTTTGAAGTAATGAAATATACATATATGAGAAAAATAAATGTAATAAGGGATCATTAATGAACTGAAGTTGGGACTGAACAATAAACTGCAGTTATTTGTCGCGTTAAAGATATTTTAGAGGGAAAATTAGTCTGACGCTTTTTCAAAGCAAATCTTCATGCTAAGGGAATTAAGATTTGAGAAGTCTTCAGTACTTAGTTAACTACCATTGCATTTAACATGCTATGCTCCATTTTTATAACAAGAACTTGTTTGGAAATGAGTTGGACGCATGCAGAAAGTTTTGATAAATGAAGAACTGTCGATAAATGTTGAAATAAAGGTGTTCAACTTAAATTTCCCTCAAATAATTCAATAAGAAGATGCATCGGATTGGCGAATCTTATATGTCGTAAATTGTATTTCTAACGAAGATTCCCAATGCAATTAGTGGTCTGCCTTCTTAGATCATGCGTTTTCAGAAATGCCCAAAGAAATATTTCTAACACTAATTATTTTAGAATTCGTTATGTTCTGATGTTCATATGTGGATAAATTAACTACAAATTCCAGATCGATGATTTTGAGTATGAAGACATAATCAGAGATTTCACAAATTAGAGCATTTTTAGTACTTTCAAACAAGACGGCAAAATGTTTTAGGAACTCAATAGCTAACATGCTGCTTTCATGCTGCACATAATTAAACTGAAGGTTTTAGCAAATAATTTCATTTTTCAAGGATTTTAAGTTGCACCATTTCCTCACATTCCATAGGTCAAAGCATTTTCTTAAAAAGGATTCAAAATAAAATAGAAGTCAAATTAAGTAATTCAGTTTCAAACTGAAATTTCTTATTCAAGAATTGGTTCAAATTTTATTACATAATTATCTAGGAAGTTTTCGCTGCTACATAGAATGCATTTTATTAACATATGAATCAGAATGGAAGTCAATCGCATCTTTATCCAAGAATTTATACTTTTAAATAACAGAATCAATTTAAATTACACGCTCTGCTGAAAATAGTTTCTTTAAAAAAACATACAATCAATACCCAAGTTGATGTCGCTACTGAATACTCGGAGTTACTTTCTAAGCTTTAAAGGAAATAAAGTTACGACCCTTCCCTGTTTACTGCAGTAAATAATGATATTTAGATATTTTATGTCTAGGGTTTCTTCTCGATCCTTTGAAAGACAATGAATGAATAATAACGTAAAGTAACACAATGAGCAGAGTCTTTTGAACAAATAAAAGTTTACATTCCAAATAAGGTGGAGGAGGAAAAAATTCAATCAATTTCCCTTTCAACTCGATTATGCTAATGCAGAAGTCTTGTTCCTTCTGCATTATACTTTTCCTTTACTTTCAATATCTCCGAGATAGTATGTCCGGGATTAAAATGATAATGTTCCGGGAGTAATTTCTCAGGAGGACTTTAAATATCTCCTTTATCTCAGCAAGATGTGGAATTGCTCGCTTGCTGAGGAGAACAATGGTTTGTGGACTGCATGGATTCTTCTGATTCAGTTCCACTTGCATTGAATGCACCAGAATGCATCTTACGAAAGATGTGAGAAATGTCCACACATTAAGCTATTATAATTTGAATGGTTTTGCTAGAATACAATAAAGTTGTATCTTGTTTATTATTCGCAAGTAACTTTTAAGATCATAATAGTGTTTGTATTAAATAGTTTAAGCAACTTGATTGTATACAATCATTGATAATTATTTATATTGGATTTATAGTCAATTGTTGATGAATGGCATGGATATATGGATTCTTCTGATTGAATTTCACTTGAACTGAAGCACCAGAATGCATCTTACCAAAGATGTGAAAAATGTCCACACATTTATAAGCTGATGTAATTTGAATGGTTCTTCTAGAACACAATAAAGTTGTATCTGTTTCTTATAGTATCTTGTTTATTACTCGTAAGTAACTTTTAAGATCATAATAGTTTTTGTGATGCATAGTTTAAGCGACTTGATTGTATGCAATATTTGATCATTATTGATCTTGGATTTAAGGATGTCTCTGATTATGGATTGCATGGATTCTTCTGATTGAATTTCACTTGCACCAGATCATATCTTACCAAAGATGTGAGAAATGTCTACACATTTATAAGCTGTTGTAATTTGAATGGTGTTGCTAGGATACAATAAAGTCGTGTCTGTTTCTTATAGTACCTTGTTTATTATTCGTAAGTAACTTTTAAGAACATAACAGTGTTTGTAATGCAGAGTTTAAGCAACTTGATTGTATGCAATCATTGATGATTAATTAGCTTCGTTTAATACACAATGGAGTATGAATTGAATTTCTGAATATAAAGCAGCAAAATACATCCTTGTAAATATGCAAAAAATATCCATGCACTTAATGAGGTATCATAATTTCAGCCGTTTCAAACAAAAATGTACTTATTTTATGTTCCATCATTATCTTTATGTTAGTCATTCATGATTAATCAGAATTAATTTTTAAATTCGTATAACTGAATTTACGATACGTAATTTAAGTTTTTAGTATACCTGCAAAGGAATCAATCCATATTCACATTGCAACTTGCAAATGTGCTGTGGCGATTGAATTTTGGAATCCATTTGGCACCACGTAATAGAAAAAAGGCATGACATCACAAGAGAACGTAAGACAATTTGTAAAATGAGGTTTTTAGATGACTTACGTAGTTAACTTTGTCACTAAACTGTGGAAGTTTGGTAAGTGGAGTGCCGATTGAAGTGTCTTCCTCGACATCTGGCCATGGTTCAAAATTACGAGGTCCATACAAAAGTAGACTTCTTGTTCCTCCGAAAACGGGACGTTAATATAGCTAAAGCTTTAAAATAATCTGAAGCGAACTAGCAACTTAAATATACGATTTCAGCTTTTAACAATTTGATTGACTGAAATATTCACATTAAGTCTATTAAAAATAATAAATATTATACACAAAAAATCTTCTTGAAATATATCAAGTAACTAATATTTGTAACTAACCATCATGGATGTAATATAATTGTTAATACATTCCACAAGAAATATTATCTTTGCAATCTGAACGGGAGCAAAACTTCAACAAATAAATGAGCTCTCTTTTCAGCAGTTTTTTTGCGCTTCTATTTGATATTTGAATATTTTATTTTCTGAAAATGAGACTAGAAGAAAACTATATTTGGATAATAAAAGTATGTTTCTAGAATCTTTTAACTAAAATCTAAAATTTAGATGGTTGATAATTTATTAGCACCGGGACAGGGAATTCCCATTGTTTGTTAAAGAGACGAGTTTTAAACCTTCAGGTATATTATTAGAAAATCCCCTAATAATCTTAAAACTTTAATAGCGACTGCAAATATTTAATGCAGACCATTTTTTGCTCGTAAATTTAATAAATTCTTCTAAAAGAGACGTCGAATGCATTTTATTGCTATTGTTTAATCAGTCTCCACTCTTTCTAATTCAAATTTATAAACATAAACAAATCACTGCACAGCATCAACAGGAAAAAAAATCAGTATTCCACACGCGAATATTTTTTTAGTCTAATTGGATTTTCAAGATCTCAGATTACTTAACAGAGAATTTGGTTACGGAAATAACACGGGAGTGTAAACAAATGCTTTTTGCACACTGGTGATTAAATAAAGAATTTTTTTCCCTGTTGCCATCTCAAACTCAACAAGAAGTCTTTAACAACTACCTACTATCGTTTTATTTTACGCCTGAAGAAAACTTTTCATTCGAGTGGTTTAAGAAATAAAGGTAAAAATAAAAAGAAACCTCTTTGGAGGAAGGAAGATTTAATTTTTGTTTGTTATTTAAGTGTGTGCTTTGAGAGCGTAATATAGATTCGATACCACAAAGAGTGAAATTGAATCCGGAAAAACTTCGTTTACTGAAGGGAAACTAAATTACCAATGTGCACACGCTGGAAATTTTATCCGGAATTTACTTAAAAGACAAGGGTACCATTGTTATTCCTCTTTTATAGTGTTTTCGACAGTTAAGAACTCTTTTAAGAGCGTGAAATTTCACTTAGAGACTATGATGAGTTTTTTTTTCATTTTGAATTTAAACAAAACCGCAAAAAATTTGGGGATATTGCCATATAAAAAATGTTTTGAATAAATGACCTAAAAAATCGAAATAAAATGAAACATGAAAATAACTATGGGGAGTTTTCTTTTTTAGTTATTTTCAGTTTAAACAAATCCTTAAAAATATTGGAGACAGTATGATGCACGAGAAATGTTTTTGTTGAAGTAAAATAAAAGACCTAAAAATTCAAATGAAATGAAATATGGGAAAAACTAAGATGAGTTTTCTTTCAAACAGTTTTGAATTTAAACAAAACCTCAAAAAAATTTGGGAGGTCAGTGTCTTGTAAAATATGTCTTGAAGTGAAGAAAAAGGCATAAGAAGATCTATTCTATGTCTATTTGTTAGATGAATTATTTATGATAAAAAACAGAAACCAATTTTAAATTATTAATTAGAAAATATGCACCAAAAGAAAGTGCAAAAATGGATGAATGTAGAATTATTATTTTGAAATGTAAAGTAAAACTGGCGTACAATATTCTGAACTTCTTTTAAAGATTTATGAATAACAAAAAGCATCTATTGATCTATAACAGCAGATAATAATAGAAGATGTGCCATGTTTCACACAGATATGCTATCTTTGAAAAACTAGGAAATTTAACGTTGCCAATTGCATTTTGAGATTGGTCATTCTTATTCTTGAGATTGGCCATTATTATCCTTGATATTGATCACTATTATTCTTGAGATTGGCATTATTACTCTTGAGATTGGCCACATTGAGATTGCATCTGTCTATACATCGCTTATTCTAATGATACTAATGCCCAAGTCCATACAAAAACGTTTAAATTCTAACTACAAATTTTAACATGAATATCGTCCCTTAACAAGCAACTTCACCTATTTGGATTTTTAAAAATTTCAAACAGGAAGAGAATACTCAATTTTTTGCAACTAATAACGAATACTTCTGAATTTTTTTACATCTGGTTGGAACATGTTATCTCATGTTTATATCAGATGTTAAAAAAATTCAGATATATTCGTTATTGGTTGCGAAATATTGAGTATTTCCTTTCTCTTTAAAATTTCAAAAAATGGGGATAGGTGGTGTTGATTGTTAAGCGACGATATTTTGATTTGAATCTATATACGCTGAAATTCAACATTTATATAAATTGAATTGTGAGACTTTAGTTCATCTAGCATAGCTATGTAAATCATAATATTCTAGGGGTTATAAAGTGTATAACAATGCAAAAGCGAGTTTATATTATAAATAATGCAGCAGATAAGGCGAAAAGTCACATTTTAGTGCCATGATATATACTGCCCTTCCTTGCCATTCTGAGTTAGATAATCAAAAACCATGAAACAGACTGATCTTTATTGGACTTGCTTTATCCTGATAAACGTTTCAGGAACGGAAAATTTCACGTATTCTATTCAAATACAAACAAAAAAGCTAAAGTGTTAACTTCATTTTTTAGCAGTCATATTTCGATTTGATGCTATGTCCAGCATTAATTTCTACAATAGATAAACTGAAATGAAGGTTTTAGTTTCCAATTTCGGAAAGTTTTGCAACCTAATTCACAAATGCTTACCCCAAATTTAAAACTTTTGCTATATTTCTTAACATGCAAATTTCGATTTTATTCTACAACATATGCTGTATGCATGGAATTCCACAGAATAAACTGAAATGTGATTTTTTTTTAGTTCTCCCAGCATGTAAATCATAATATTTTCGGGATAATAAGACACATAAATATGCAGAAGCGAGTTTATATTATAAATAATGCAGCAGATATGGCGAAAAGTCACATTCTAGCGCCATGATATATACTATATAAGCAATTCCGAGTATGAGCCTGTGAGCTGTCAGCCGAGGACTGGAAAAGGAAGGAAACACCATTAACTTCGCCTTCCTGTTTTGTTCTTTAACTGTGACTAGTTTCTCCCCGTAGACTCATCTCACTTTGGTAATCTTAGCTTCACCCAAACGTCACGTATTACGTTTTTGGAAAACGTAAGCAGAAAAGCAGTAAAATGGAACCAACTGGAGGACTCTTTCTTCAAAAGAAATCATAAAAAAATCAAACTGCTTCGATTTCCCAGTGGTAGAAACAATTTGATAAAAATCGCGGAGGTAAAATTGTAAAACTGAAACACAAAGAAAGTACGCTCCACTTTATCAACGAAGATTGTTTGGCCAATATATAAAGCGATGACCCAACTGGTGTGGGTACAAGCAGGGACGTAAAAATAGTCTGGCTGATTACAGAAAAATATGTTAACATATCACGTAGTCAGTTTTACTGCTAGTTCTCCGCTAGAATAAAACGCACCTGATAATAGGCCGTAAATAAAAATAGTAAGAAATTAGTATGCCAAAGAAATAAGGTGGTAAGGGAAGGTTCGCACTGTACGTAATTGTAAAATTGTGTGCTGATAAAAAATACCTTGATTATAATATATACATATATGATATATAATATTTAATGCAGTGAATTTACGTTGGTTAAAATTATTTTTATGCATGTTGCCATTTGTTTATTTTGCAAATACAGATTTTCTCTTTTATGTCTTCAAATCCGTGTTTGATTCTTCATTGCTGACATTCCATCTCATTATAGTTTCAAAATTGTCTGTTAGTTACCGTAGCTTTATTAATGAAATATTGTCTATTCAGCAATCCAAAATTTTGCATTGCTTACCTAAGATAATTCCGAACTCGATATTAAAATGTTCTAATTATTAATTTGGGGCAGGTATATAATTTGAAGAATTTTATACTGAAAAAAGTTTAAAAAAGGATTCTACATCTGATGGATTAAATTCGGAGTAGTCAAAAGAAAGTTTTATGTATTTTGGTATTAGCTTATGAATTTCATTAACGCATATCTTTACTCTATAATTTATTGTTTCACAAGAGCTAATGGTAAATAAAATAGTCAATGGATTTTCATGGGAATTTTTTATATCCTACAGCAGTGATTTCCAACCTATGGGCCGCGGTCCACTTGTAGGCCTCGGTTAGAGTATTAGTGGACCGCGGAACGCTAGTCAAGAGTCGAAGTGTGGAGAGTTTCAAGAGTCTTCACCCGTTTTTTGCTTTATTAACAACTAGCCGTTGTACCCACGGCTCCGCACGCGTTTATCTGTTCTATACATACATGGACCCACTGAATATGTAAAATTCAATCTGTGACACGGAAATAAAATTCAAATTACCACATAATATTTCAACCCAGCTACTCCAGGACCGAGGATGGTATTTTACGCATGCGCGGATCGAGGTTGGTAAACAGACATGAATTCCGAGCATACGCAAAGCACACATACTGCTACTTTGCGAATGCACGGGTCGTTGTAGGAAATCGCAGTTATTAAACTCCCTTTTTGACCTTGATATGGGTTTAATATACTAAAACCTTCCTCGATAAACGCCCTACAAAATGGTACAAATATTTCCAATATCAGTTTAGTATTTCCCTAGTTTTAAGCGTTCACACATACAGACGCTTTCAGGGGATTTTCTACTCTGTATAGATATTTTAAAATTATTTTACGGTAAGCTTTACTAATTATTGACATATACATGCATATAATATATAATATAAAAATGTATAATATGTGTTTATATTTTATTTCCTTGTATATTTAATTAGTGAGCCTCAAAATATTTTTTACATAACAGGTGGTCCTCACAACTTGAAAGGTTGGGAACCGCTGTCCTACGGTATTCTGAATAGGGCTATTTCTACTGTATACAACTGCTATATTTATGAGTTGCATCTCAATGATTACCTAAATGACACTTTTAATCACATACAGTTCGAACAGGTTTAGTTGCAAAATTATAGCTTTACATGTCGCCACCTCTTTATAATTCATTTGAGAAACATAACTGTATTGCAGATTCAATGATCCAATCTTCCATAATTTGAGTTTATAGACCTTAGGGGAATATTTGAAGCTGCAATCTTCAAACCCAGCATTTTGAGCGCTAATTCGACACATTTTTTTTTTCCAAAAGAAGCAGAGATAATGACGTGCTTTAAACAAATCGTTGATTGCTTGTTGCTTTGATTGTCGATTCAACAAGAGTTTTCTTTTCCCGACCAGCGAGTGAGAGAAATCTTCTTTCCCTCGTCATTAATTGAGTATCTTTTTAAATTAAGGCAGGTTTGGCAGTTGAGTTTTTTAGTAGAAAGCAATTAATCTTGCTGTGTCACGTGCCTTCCCGTTATTGTTTCTGTTAAGTTTCACAATTATTTTTTCTGACTTTCTTTGCTAATTTTCGGATACAATACATTTCGTTCTCATCGTACTATATCCTACTAACAAGTCCAAAGGTTATAAATAAAATGCATCAATCATTATATGGTTATTACCACGTTAATAATAAAAACATCAAAAAACAATTGGGGAATTCATGCGCTAGTTAATTTTTACTTGGAAATCTGTATTCACAAAGTTTAATTCTTAAATCGAGAGTGTAGTATTTTTTAACAGCATTAATCTGCATAAGCTGTTATTAGTAGATATATAAATTTATTTCCGTAAAAAAATCATTTTATGCTATGTAGTTGTTATAGCTCGAGATATGCAATGTTATTGAATCTATATATTTGAAATAATATGGTAAAACCTTCAGACAGCTCGCCAGCCCCAACCACTCGGCGGATTTCGGCAATTTTTATTTCATATGAAATCTTATGACGTCTAGATATGTCATCAATGATCGTCTGCCCTCAACATCTTCCATTTTTGAACAAAATCGAAGAAACATATAGAGAATGTATGGTGGAGAAATGTTTTTCCATTTCGTTCAAAAATGGGTGGTGTTGGGGGGCATACGACCCTTGATGGCATATTTAGACGTCATAAGATTTCATATGAAATAATTGTCGTAATCCGTCGAGTGGTCGGAGCTAGGGAACTGTCTGAAGGTTTCACCATATGATTTTAAATATATAGATCCCAACAGTTCTATCAAAATGGCGTGTCAAAAATATTGTAAAACACCTATTGTAGGTGATGGAAACTGTTTATTTATGGCTATATCGTTCTTTATTTGCGTATCTGAAGATTTTCATGCCGAAATTCGTGAGAAAGTTGTACAAAACATTGCAACTAGATGAGGTTTATTGAAAGATCTTACAATTTTAAAGGAATCTGTTGTCTACAAAGAATATGAAATCTACTATGGCTTTATGGTCTGTTCCACTGATCTTCGTGTACTATTTAACACTGTGAAAAGCGGTGGCTGAGAGCCTTGAAGGAGGGAGGTGGCAGGGGCGGTGCTGAGCAAAGTGAGGCGAGAGTGGCTAGTAATAGTTTAAAATAATGGATATAATAATAAAAGAAAAAGTTTCTCTCGTGTATCAAGCATTTAATTAAACACTTGGTAAATATGTTATAGGCATGGGATGCATTTTAATATGGTTGATATAACTTTTAATATATAAATATTTAGTTGTACATATCATCAGTAAAACGATAAATCTGCTTATTATTGGGGTTGGAAATTTTTCTAGTAAATAAGTTGTCAATCATTTCCGTGTTGCATTTAGCATAAATATGATCTTAATGATTAGTTTAATAATATGAGATTATTGCAATTTAAATGGGATTTTCGCATAACCAAAAATCATTCTGCCTAAATCTTTTTTAACTGTTAATTAAATCCTTTACATCATTAGATACAAAACATTTACTGCCTTTTCATACTTTTTGTTTTCAAACTTTAGTTAAAAGGCTAAAACATTTTCTGAAGAAGCGTTTATCTTGTATTTTCCAATTCATTTCTTGGTCTTTTTTTTGCATTTAACCCGCGAGAACGCGCGAAGGGGTGTCCGACACCTCACGCCACGTAAAATGTGAAAAATACTGACTTCCCTCTAATTGAAATGAGTCATATCCATGCTATCTGTCTATAAGGTCACATTCAACATACAGAACGTGTTTCAAGACAAATTCTTTTATTTTTTATTGGAATTCACCAAAAAGGATGTGAAACACCCTCTTGCTCGTGCTCGCGTCAGGGTTCTTTTTCCAATTGTATGACAGTATTATGGACAGGAAATTAATGTTGTATGACTATTTAAGTTTTAGTGAGGAAGCAAGTGGATTTAAGGACACTATATAATTAGGATAGGACTATATAATATAACAAGGATATTTCTAAAATTGAGATTTTTGCGGGTGCAGGACTTTTATACTGGATAATAGTGTAAGTGAAAATGTCAAGACATTGATGGAAACTTTATATTATTCTGAGCGTAATTTAACTGTAGTCGGCTGGTACATGTCTTATCCGCTTTTACAAAAACTATTGGAGGATAAGCTTAAAATTGTAGAAATTATTCTAAAAAATTAAAAATGTATTACGCCCTAATTTTATTAGATTTAAAGATAAAGTCCATCAGAATTCTTATTTCGATTTCTAAAACAAGTGGTTTCCTGTGTACCTAAGAAAATTAGAAGCAGTATTTTCCTTTCCAAATTGTATAACTGTTATTGTATTGATTATTCTTTACTATAAAAAATGTTGAAAACACGTTTGTAAGAATTATACTTTTCTTATATGTTCGCAATGCACTGAAAAATATAATGAATTATTTACTAATTTTTTTTCGTCTAAAAATGTGTTCTTGTATAGCTAAAACTGTTTGTATAAATCATTTGGAAAAGATATAGCGTAAAAATGTTGCTAGTTTTGCTTAAATAGCGAAATAACGAATCGGGGTGTCGCACACCCCCTTGCGCATCTTCGCATTACTCTTCGTAGCGCGCGTTCTCGCGGGTTAATAATTTCACCTTACCAAAAATGAAATAAGTTACATACCCACGTAGCACATGATATTGTCTTATATCATAAAATTCGAAAAAGTAATATCGTACAATATTTTTCCCAATATTGAAACAGTGTAAAACGTAAGACTTTTTCAATACTGTACAATGTTTTTTTCATAACATTGGATAATGTCATATAATACTGTATAATATTATACCATATTAAATAATATTGTACTATACTGAATAATATTATATGATATTGTATAATGCCATATAATACTGTATAATATTATACCATATTAAATAATATTGTACTATACATAATATTATATAATATAATAAATAAAAATTAATTGGCATAAATGAATAACTAAATTGAAACTATTTATATGACAGGAAAACCAGCTGATTGCCGAGGGCAGTTGGTTATTTAGAAATGGCGGGAATAATCAACTAATTGATATCTTCCGATGTTTGAAAACTAACGACTATAGTACAGGGCGATTTTTGATAAAAGCAAAATTGTCGCATAAAACTTGAAAAAAAATTTAGTCCGGTGGAACATCATCAAAAATAATCATACGTGTATATTTCTTGAATTTTAAGAACACTGTAAGGGGGTAAGTTATAAAAGAGAATACATTTATTATATATAAAAGAAATTGGGTAGAATTCAATATGGTCTTTTTTGAAGCAGCCCCTTTCTAGGTTTAAACATTTTCCCAAATGTGTCTGGAACTCGCCTTTTGATGTCACTTGTTGAACAGACTCTACCTCTTCAAAACAGCCATTGTTGTGCCAGATCTCTGGTGCTTAATTCCGATTTCAAACTGGAACAAATATAGTAACACAGAGCTAAATACGGTCTGTGTGGAAGTAAAAACGTACATTCAATATTTTGTCAGCGAAAATATTGTGTAACAATGATGAAAACATGAGGGCGTGTATTATCATGATGCGGACGACAACCATTTAGACGAAAGAAGAATAATCGTTATTTGTCGTTTCCGTGTTGCCAAATGAATACATAGAAGGTTTCAAACTTTCTTCTATAAAGTCAAGGAGGTCTTTCATTGCATCGAAATGTATTATTCCAATGAATTTCAACCATGCTCTAAAAATAAATTTATCCTCAAACTCTGTCTTCTGATCTAGCAACGCATTTATAAAATTCCATGAATTTTTTCTTCTTCTATTTCTCGTCAACATTTAGAACACACTGAATTTTTATCATTCCCCATTTCTGCCATTCGATCCAATATGTTACTATGGACCCATTTTCATACGCACGATCTTATTATCATTTAAATACACCGGCGTAAGTCTATCATTTACCGGAATAATTCAAGCTCTCAATCTCGAAGTGATTTTAATGAAGTTGGTGATTGATCTCATGCGCGACCGCTGTCAGCCAATAGAATATGGCAACCCCAAATCAGGTTCACGGCGATGCCAAAGATCTGTTTATAACATTAAGCACGTTTGCATAATCTGATAGGAGCAAATAATCAGCTTTCTATTGCGGGCTTCATTTTGCTGCTGGAAAATATTGGCCAGAAATTGCAAAGGTCACGGTTGCTCCTGCTGACCCAGAAAATAAATTTGGATTTTGGAGGATTTGCATGTATTTAAATAGCGAGGTTGGAGAGGAAACGCACTTGCGACAGTAATAATAATGCATAATTGAGAAGTTGTGAATTCTTAGCGCCGTGCTTTGAAATTGGAAAGTCGCAGAATTATTTAATGAAGGATGTTCGTTGCAAATGGAGCGAATCAAAGAAAATTAAAATTTGAAAAAT
>BGPR01000030.1:943988-959805 GCA_013235015.1 Araneus ventricosus | reverse complement strand
CGCCGTGGGTCCTCTCTTAAAATTCAGGTTGTGTTGTTCACCACCTTTTGTTTTGTAAAAAGCCCCCCCCCAACCCCCTTTTTTTCCCCCCCCCCCCCCCCCCCCCCCCCCACGCAGACCCAAATACTGGATTCGCCACTGCCAAAGATTTAAATAGATAATTTTTATTTGTATTCATATTAGTTAATATCAGTTCATGTTATGGCTAAAATGTATTAAATTCTATCAAGCAAACTTACCAATATTCGCTGTATTCCGAAATGCATGAAAGCCATGGTAATGGCCATCATGTAAACAATGAAAAAGTTATTCGTATCGAATTCGTTTTTGCAAATCAATAATAATATATTATTATTGATACGTTATAACTAATAATAATAAAATATTATTGATTTTAGCATATTTTAACCACTCCCAAAAAGTTCACAAAATTCTTAAACAGGTTAATCATCTGGCATACAAGAACATGTTTGACCTGACATGACCGAATTCATAGAATTTTTGACATTTGAATCTGTATTTAGATCAAAACAGAAATTATTTAAAAGACAATTTCAACCTGGACTTGCATGAATATCTCAGGTTTCCTTTACGCTCTTATATGGATTGAAAGAACAATAAATGTCCCAAATAGGATGGTTTTCTCATTAGACGGTTAAACAAATCTATACTGCAAATGATTGTATATCATTGAGAGTAAATCAAGCCGTGACAGTTTATGATGTTTTAAAAAACTTTATATTAAAATTTCGTTATCAATGTAATTCGTTAGCAAAAGTCGTTATTCAATGAAAGTGAGTAAATATTTTTTTAATAACGTAACATAAGTATTATAGTAACTTAAACGTAAGTATTTCAGTTTTTCTCTATGTTCTTATATCGATTGAAATAGCAATAAATGTCGCGGTTAAGCAAATCTATACGGCAAATGTTTGTATATCACTAAGAGTAAATCAAGCCGTGACAGTTTATGATGTTTAAAAAAAAATTATATTAAAATTTCGTTATCATCAAATGCCGTTATTCGATGAAATTCAGTTAACCCTTTTTGAAACTAATGGATGATATGCAATGAAAAATAAATAAAACAAATAGCACTTCAGAGTTTTCTTAACAAACAGATCTTCATACTGCTACTGTGTTACCAGCAGAAGAAACGATTTCAAATTCTCTCGAGAAAAATCAACTGAAAATTGAAAACTGTAAATCAAATCAACATTTTTCGCTAAATTACTAAATAAACAAAATTTACATTGTCTGTAATTCTCAATTTTGATTCCGGAAAACAAACATCAGTGTGTTCAAATAAAAAAAAAACAGGCAATTCTATTTTCATATTGTTAAGTAGGCAATTTTTCCTCCGTTTTCTCTCACCATCCGTCTTTTGCTGATTTTTTTATTCTCGTCCATGACATTTTTCCGTGAAACTACATGGAAAGAAAGAACTTTTTAAAAAGATTTTTTTTTCTTTTCTAACTAAACTGTTTTCTTGATAGAAGAAAAAAAGGGGGGATAGCGTTAAAACTGCGTGAGCATCCATTTTTTCTCTCTTTTTAATCATCAGACGTACGTCTGCTTACACTGGTATTTAAAAACGCATTAATTCAGGGGATGGATTTTTCTTCACGGTATCTTTATTTACCCATGAATAAGATTTATTCTTCCTCCCTGTTTGTCTTTTTGCTTGGTTTTCTTGATCTTTTTTTTCTTAATTCAATACACCATCTGTTATGGGACATGAAGGGGAGATCTCGCAACCCCACGCAAGATAAGGAGCTTTATGGACTTTTGATTGCCTTTCTTATAACAGTCAGAACACAGATTTCAACCTATCAATTCATGACAGGGGAAGAAGTCTTCTTACAAATTTAAATTAGAATGGAAGATGTATTTCTTATGATCCAGCTCAGCGGGGAAGGAAGAGTGATATATTTCCCTACTCTGTAAAAAAAGAAATAAGCGGATGTTTGTTAATTGGAGTTTGATTTCTGTTTTAGTCATTAAATATTTGGACGAAACATGGATTGAGCGAAACATTCAAATATAACCAAGATACTTTTGCAATAAATCATTCCCTTAAGAATAATAAAACTTCAGTTGATTTGAAAAAAATTAACCGACATTTACATGAGAAAAGTAACAGCCCGTCATCTATTTAACTGGACGTTGTCCTACGCTTTTCCTCCTACAAAATGGATTCAAAAATCAAACTGGTGATGAATTTAGTTATATTAGAGTCCCTTTCTAAGGTGACAAGAGGTCTATTTTGGGAAGGACCTTGTAATTTTGAACCGCGGTCAGATGACGAGTAGGTCACCTGAGATGGCACTCCCCTCTTCAAAACTTCGGCACCACACCAACAGGAATGCGTTTGGCCCCCTACGTATGAGTTAACGTGAAAGAGGCCCACATACACAGTGGATCTTCACAGGGGCGGCCCGAGGCAATTTCATCAACAAGGCAAAGCACCAATATGGCGCTCCCCAACACATATAACCAACGTATTTTTTAAAAGTCTATTATATCTGTATTCTAAATTCCAAACAAACTTTCACATACATGTTTCACCTGCAAATGTGACAATAATATTATGGCGAGAATTTTTGAATTTCAGATATATTTAAGATTATATAGGTCTCCTTGAAAATAAAATAATATATTCAACCAATTTATTTTTAAAATAGTTGACTTCATTTTTAAACAGTATTATAAGTCTTTTTTGCTTTTTATGCGACAAATTTCTTCTCAGTCTCAATGTTTTTCAAAAGGTCCTGGTTGCTAAGCCAACTAGTCGCTCTTGGGACATGGTGGATTGTAGATACGTTTTGACAAGTTTCGGTTTAGAAAGACAGTTACAAGGGGAGTCCGAAAAATACTCAAGGTCACTGAAAGATTTGGATAATTTGTAACAATCGTGTTCATATTGAAGTAAATTAGAATCTCCAATAGCTGGTCACTTCGTCTGATAGTAGAATTAACTAATATTTCTTTGTGAGGTTGGAAACCATTTACATCATTATGATTAACGTCACTCAAGGCCAAATGAAGGTCTTTGGACATGCCTAAAATTTTTATCGTGTTTCGCTTTCTTGATGCAAGATAAAAACCAAATTTTTCATATATAGCGGATTGTTCTTCGAAGAGTTCCTGCAAGCATTCGAAACGTTCTTTCCTCTTTTTCTTTTAGGAGACGAGAAAGTCAACCACGTACATTAAACGATTGAACACTTCTCTCCAATTTCCAACCTTTATTTTTTTCAGATTTTCAGAATTGAGTCTTTCCTAATCTTATTCTTTTACTGAACTCCACGCAAAGCTGGTAAGCTTTCATATTATTTGTTCTTCGTCCCAATCATAAAATACCGATGCCGATGTTAAGGACATTTGAACAAAATCAAAAAGGAGGCAGCAGAAACAAAAAATTACATTCATAGTAACTTACTATGTTGCCGTTCTAAAAATTTTCTTATGTTGAAAATCTGTCTTTAAGCTTTGTTGACAGACATTTTTCTAGGTTTAATATTTTCTATTTTGATGAATTTCTTCATCCTGTTTTTTTTCTTGCTGTTATCCGCGTTTTTCTCTTTCTATAAAACGAACTGAAGTTCCTTTTTTCCCCAGTTAATAGGGATCATCTCAAGAGACCACGTTTGGTGAGTGATATGTGTGTGTGCGCGGGGGAGGGGGGGAGAAGTGGCGAATTTTGACAATATGAGGTAATATGCGCAAAGCTATTTTTAGAACCCGTTACCTACCTAGTGTCGCAAATTAACCACGATCTTAGCACTGCGATATACGGTGACTAGATTCGAGGCGCCGCCCCCCCCCCCCCAGAGTCTTGAGGCAGGAAGCGAGCGCCTCTAGCGAATGTGCGAGGAACCGTCAGTGGTGGTGGGGTGTTCGGTACGTTTCACATGTCTTGATGATACTATTCAGAATAAGGGAAGATGCCGCCAATACTAAAGGGAAATTATTTGCCATTTTTTCGGAACCCTCATGTTTATTTAAACGTTTTTTTTCCTCCTCCACTTTCCCGCTTTGGCGCCACCTAGGATTTCGATGCCACGGGCGGTTGCCAGGCACTCGGGCCGACTGTGGATCTTCAGCGGGATCGGGTTCCGAACCTGATGCTCTCTGGACCCGAAGCCGGGACCTTACCATTAGACCACCACTGATGATGGAATTTCGACGATTAACACGTGAATAGGAATCGAATCCAGTATCGCATCCTTTTTCCACGGCAAGCTGAGTTATGGATTTCAAAATCAAATTTGAGCGATCCATTTGATGTGTATCACGTGAGCATGTTGTTATTTTATTTAATTCCACCTGTTTCCATTATTTCTATAGAGATTCAATTGACAAATATTCTCAATAAGTCCTCGATGTTTTATGGCGCAAGAACCAATATATAGGCTATACTGCGCCAAACAAATATTTAATTGGCTCTAAAATTTGCCAGAAATACAGTTAAAACTGTTACAACGTAATCACTGGTAAGGCGGTAGTTAGTAAAAAAGGCAAATTCAAAAGATAGTTTAAATAAGGGTATAAAATCCTATGGATTTTAAAAAGGCAAAAAGGTCAACATGCGGGTCTCTGCCAAATAACATGATCTATGCCACTGCTGTTGTTTGAAAGTGTCGGAAGCATTTGGCAGTAAAATGTGAACTTTCAATAAGAATCTGTAAAACAGTTGCGTCACAATTGCAATGCGGAGAAATAATGGATTTGTTCTCCAAGTAACAGATATTTGAGCATAAATTATGTGTGTCCGATTCGCAGACGGATTAAAACGGAAACCAGTTTTCTACGGTGGCTTTAGTTGTTTTGAGTTTTGAAATTCCAATGAGTTCGCCAGTTGATGCAAACAATTCTCTTTATTTTTTTCTTCAAATCGCATGCAGGTAAGGGGCATTTGAAATAAACCATATGAAACAGTCTATGATTTTAGTATTTTCTGTTTTCAAACAAACTTGATGGCGAAAATATTCCCTGTTACATCTTAAGGGAATATGGAAACTTTTTGTGATATCAGTACATCCTGATGATAACTTCATTCTTAAAAAATGCAAATTTTCTCTTTTTTTTGGGTTGCAATACTCAAAGTTTAGATCTTTCAGATGCATTCTTCATTGCCAACATGTTTGTTATAGGGGTAAAGAATGTATGAAAATAATTTAATCCTACATTTTTATACACTTATTTCTAAACCTGAAATGTTAAATAAATAAACAATATATTAATTTCTATTCAAGAATTATATATCTTATCAATTTTATAAGTCTAAATTTAAAAGTAAATGCGTTGAGAATGCTTTCATATTTTGTTTTAAAGGAATTGTGCTACAAGTTCTTTGAAGGGATATATTTTTCTGAATGTCTTTTACAAAGATATCAGGATAACTGACAAAAAAATGTCATGATTTAGGCTGCTTATTTTCGTATATTATTTATTATCACAAAGAAATTTCTGCTATCTTATTTACTGAAAAATGGATTAATATAATACTAAATTATATGACGTATTTTGTATTTTGTCTTTAAAGAGTAATAAAACTCGATTTAGAATTAGATTTAAAAAAGTCTTCCTAATCATATTTTCTCCCATGTTTATTTACTTATCGTGAAGCACCACGTGAATGAATGAGTTCAGATAGCAAAAAATATTCTTATTGTATTTTGGTAAATACTAGCTGAATATTTACTTACCCAAATGGACGATATTTTAGGTATTCAGGGAGGGACTAGGATAGGTCACACCAGAATTTTAAAAGCAACAAAAAGGGTTCATAAAAAATAAATGGTTCTCAAAACGAACTAAGGGAACACAAGAATAAAAAAAAGGGCAGGAATATACAAAAAATGATCGAACGAAGAAGAAAATAGGAAATGTTCAAAAGCAGATTTTAGAATTCTACCTAATCATATTTCCTATTTACTTATCCTGAAGAATGTGATGCGAATAAATGAATTCAGCTAGAAAAAATGTCTTTGTCATTGTAAATACCAGCTGAATGTTTAGTTGAATATTCTACTAAAGTCACTGCCGTTCAAATGAATGATACTTTAGATATTCAAGAGACTGGACATGGATCGGTCACTCCAGAATTTTAAAAGCAACAAAAAGGGACTCTTAAAAAGTAAGTGGTTCACTAAAACGAACTAAGAGAACACAAGAATAAAAAAAGGGATATAAAAAAAGAAAGAAGGAAGAAGAAAAGAAATGAAAAAGAAGAAGAAGAAAACCCTCGAAAGTTTGCTCCAATGTCAGCCTATCCGACAGGGACACATCTTTCGACTTTGGGGGGTGGGTTTTCAGGGGGCTGAGAGATGCAGAAAGGGGTACGAGGACACGTTGCAGACTTTAAAAAGGAATCCTGGAAAAAGCGAACTTGTTTCGATCAAAGAATGGAGCTGGTTTCAAAGAACTCGTTCTTCTTTTTCTTTCCCATTTTTATCTTTCTTTCCGAAAGATTCCCATATAAGAAAGCTCTGAAGGTGGTGGTGTTTCTTCTTTCTCTAAAAGCATGCGACACGTTAGGAGAATGGATGTCAATCTCGAAAAAGAATTAAATAGAACAAATATTAAAGAAGTGTCACTTTATTTTTTACCTCTTCTTCCTATTTCACATGTTTTTATTTACCTCGGAAATGTAATAAAAAGATTGATAGAAAATAAAGCTTATTTTTCCTTTAAGCAAGACTTGAATTGCAATATTTTGAAAATATTTTCAATTTCTATTTCATTTTAAAATTGCTTAACTTTACTGATAAATTATATTTTATTGAAATAAATCCATTTAGCAGCAATAAGAGTTTTATAAGTTTTGAATTATTTTATTACAAAACCGTTTTATGTACTTAAAATAACTGTTTATTTTTTTAGTTTTAAGAAATGCCTTATAAATTTAGAATTTTATGAGAAAACCTTTCTATTCATTTAAAATAAGTATTTTATAAGTTTATAATTTTGTTACAGAACGTTTCATATATATAAAATACATATTTTACATGCTTAGAATTGAATAGAACTAGTGTTAAAGAAAGCGTGATTTGATTTTTCTTCTTCTGATTTCATATGTTTTTATTTACCAAGAAAATGAAATAAACTGATTAAAAGAAAATAAAGCTTATTTCTCCTTTTTGAGTAAAAGTCGTAATGCAATATTTTAAAATTATCCCAATTTTTATTCAATTCTAAAATTGCTTAATTTTATAGATAAACTATATTTTACTAAAATAAATATTTTATTTATTAAACCACAATAAATGTTTTATAAATTTAGAATTTTATTAGAAAACCTTTTTATGCATTTAAAGTAAGTATTTTATAAGTTTATAATTTTGTTAGAGAACGTTTCATATATATAAACTACATATTTTAGCTAATAATAATACAATGTTAGAATAAATACAATGCAATGCATAAATACAATGCTTAGAATTGAATAGAACTAGTGTTAAAGAAAACGTGATTTGATTTTTCTTCTTCCGATTTCATATGTTTTTATTTACCAAGAAAATGAAATAAACTGATTAAAAGAAAATAAAACTTATTTCTCCTTTTTGAGTAAAAGTCGTATTGCAATATGTTAAAATTATCCCAATTTTTATTCAATTCTAAAATTGCTTAATTTTATAGATATATTTTTTTTATTAGATATATTTTACTAAAATAAATATTTTATCTATTAAACCGCAATAAATGCTTTATAAATTCAGAATTTTATCTGAAAACTGTTTTGTGGGTTTAAAATAAATGTTTTATAAGTTTAGAATTTTCTTAGAAAACCGTAAATATTTAAAATAAATATTAATTTTTTTAGGCTTAGAATTAAATAGAGAAAGTATTTAAGAACTGTTATTTGACTTTTTTCCCTCTTATTATTTTACACGATTTTTATTTACCTCGAAAACCAAATAAACAGATTGAAAGATAAAAGTTATTATTCCTTTTCAAGTAAAATTCGTATGTATCATTTTTTAATACTGAGAGTTGTTATATTTATTTCTGATTAAGCAGTTGATAAATTCTTTTAAATTTTATATTAAATTAAATACAAATATTTAAATTATTTCACTTAAATCTACATTAAATATTCTCTTGACTGTAGTCTATGCTATGTTTTGAAAGTGAGATTAAAATATTTACACAAAACGAGTTATGAAAGCGCTAACCACACAATTTAAATATATACAATAATATTTACGTGATATGACATAAAAGCTTATCAAACAATTGCGTTTGACATCAATATTATGAAAACAGAAATAAAAGTTTAAAAGGTATGAAGATGCGATGCAAAACCTTAAACATTCTAATCGAATTACACACATATTTAAGTCTAACAAACATTCATATTTGGCGATTTAATCCTTCTTACACGTGTTCCTATCTAATCTGAAATGAAATGCAGTGAATCCAATGGAATTCACTAAAATTTAAAATTTTAAATAATCTGCTTAGTTGCGACGCATTTTCATAATAAAATTAAAGTACGGAATTCGATCACAAATATTTGTTAAGTAGCCAATTAATGTGTTATTTATCATAAATATATTTAAAGCCACTTTATGAAATTCGATATTGTTTTGAAAGAGTACGGAAAAATGGATATTGTTTTTCCGTAAATATTAAAATTTTAATCATGTTAAGTTAAATACATATTGTTTTTTTAGTTGTTGTGAACAAAAATATTTTAATGGAGATAAATAAAGGTTAAAGTCGAGTTATTAAAAGAACATAGCAAGCTTTAAAAATAAATTTCAAACAAACAATGTGTTATTAAATTTGAAATTATACATAATTGCAAACAACATTAAAAATTATTTAGTTAATTAAAAATCGTAATACGCTTAACTTTTAATTTTAAGCAACCCAGAAAATTTCAATGTTATAAAAATAAATGTATAGTAAGAACAAAGGAAGCAACTAAAAAATCTCAAGTCAGGAAGAACACTAATTTGAATTAGAGCAGAAAAGGATCACATTTTTTAATGGTCACAAAATTTAAATTTTTAAGCCTCTCTGTAGCTGAAATTAATACACACTACGAGTTGGTCGGGATGAATATACTTTCAGGTCGAATTACAGAGTGTACGAAACAATTTGTATAAACCTTCCAAAGAAAATTTTTTCGTGAATATTAATAATTTTGAAAGAAAGGTATCAAATTTAAATGAACATTGCAAGTTGCAACTCGGAGGAAAATAAATAAGATGACTTAAAATATCTAAAACGTTTTCATTCGAGAGTAGTGACATCTCCAAACAGAAAATAATTATTTCTACATATAGAAGCACAGTTGTAAGTTTAATAATTTTCAGCATAGTTATTAATCATGATAATAAAAAACTATCTTAATCCTTGGGAGGTGAATGCCGTCTAAAACGTGGAGATTCCTGAAACTTTGGGGTCTGGTGCGGAAGTTTGGAAAGGGGTGTCGGTGTTCGCTCAGGTGTCGTCCTCGTCATCTGACCGCGATTCAGAATGACGAGGTCCGTCTCAAATAGCTCTCATTTTGCTTCAAAACGGGACGTTAATATAACTAAAATAAACTAAACCTGAAAATCTAGAGATCAAATTTTAACATGGTAATTAATCGATAACAATGGTTTTTCAATGTAGACTTCAGCTACAAAAAATGCAAAGGCAGTAACTCTATACCTGAGTCTTAATAAAATTTATATCTGTTGCGTTTTTCATGAACAATATTTTATATGATCAAGTGCAAAAAAATGAAATTGTTAAAACGCCGAATTAAAATTTCCTTTTACCTGCGACACTCTAGTACTCGTATATCCACTCACGTTTTATTCAATCAATTCCGTACAAAGTATTAAAAAAGTATCGATATAAAAATATTCATTTTTATATCTATACTTTTTTGAAAGCCTCGCAAATGGTTTTGAAATACAAAATAATTTCAAATTAAATTAATATAATATTAGTGCTTTCGAAACTGAAAGTGAGTCGATAAAAAATTGCGAAACAATTTATTTATGGCAATTCAAATGAATTTAAATAAATCGATTAATAAAGTAAACATGCATAAACTTTATAAAAATATCTCTTTAAAACACGTCTTTCATCCTTTTGAATACATTATTTATTTATTTTGAAAACATATTGCATAAATTCATAACTTAATTTCATTTTGTTTCTTCCTCACATTTCATAATTATAATACTTTGTTACGATAAGTTAAAATTTAAATTTTCACAGACGGCGTTTGAAGTGCTTCCTTCCTAAATTGAATTGCCTACTTTGGAAGGACAAAACTATATTTTAAATAACATATTTAAATTTAATTATTCACAAACAGTGTTATCCTGCACGACTTTTACGTCTATCGTTAGACATTTGATAAAGTTATTAAATTAGATTCGTAAAATTACTTTGTGACAAAATTGGTGAAAAAAAAGCTATCAAATAAATTCTAGTATTAGAAAGTCTATCAGCTTAAACTGTTTTATTAGTTAATTAAATTAAAATAGAACCTGTGTTTTAGCATGAAATAGTATGTATTTTTTCGTCCATATTTCAGACATTCTATGCTATTTTCAATCAACTTGGATAGTTTATATTTTTAAAATGTATCTGTTTGAGAAAAAATGCTATTGTCAATGCCAGTATGTATTTGATACCATGCTATACCAGATATAATAGGTTGTATATTTGTTCTTGCATATTTCAGACATTCTATGCTATTTTCAATCAACTTGGATAGTTTATATTTTTACAATGTATTTGATACTCATGAATACCTGCAATGAATACCTACAATGCATGAATGCATTACCTGCAATGAATACCTACAAACACTGCAAAATTTTGCGAAAGTTTTTTTATGTATTATGCTTTAACAGTTTTTGATATCGGTATAAATTTTCGTTTCCTTTTGATATGAGGATAAAAAAAGTCATGAATTAAATCTTGAAATTTTAAATGCTTTGTTTCATCTTTGCAGAAGTACATTGCAATACCTGCAATGAATACCTATAATGCATGAATGCACCATGAATGCATGAATACCTACAAAAGAATGATACTCATGAATACTATGTATATAAATACCAATGTATTTAATACTCATGCTATACCAGATATACTAGGTTGTGTATTTGTTCTTCCATATTTCAGACATTCTATGCTATTTTCAATCAACTTGGATAGTTTATATTCTTAAAATGTATCTGTTTTAGAAAAACTGCTGTTGTCAATGTCATATGTATTTACATTTACTGTATTGTTGTAGTTACGTATTATGTGTGTGTGTGAAAGACTGTTTCATTTGATAAATTAAGTATGAATAGAATTTTCTTTGCAAGTAACATTGTTAAAATTATACTTAATTAATCAATGCAAAAACTGTTTAGAAAAGAGATGAAATATTTTCTTACAAAATGTTTATCTAAAAAAATATGCAAATAAGGCTGTTGAAATATTTTTCAGTTTTTTTCCTGGAACTTATTTTTTCTAATTTTATGAAGGTCTTCTGGTTTTTCCCCCTCTTTCTTATCTTTGCAATAAAATAAACTTTAGAATTCTGATAGAGAGGCTATTTATTTAAAGTAAGCATGTCTATTGGTGCTAAAAGACAATTTAATATTGCTCAAGTTATTTTATAAATTGCTTAACAGTTCGTTAAACGAAATCCGTAACTAAATTTTATGTCAATATTCACATGAAAGCCGAGAAATTATTTTAATTATGGAGCAATCTCTCTGCAGTAACAGCATTAAATATGTCACTCATATTGCATTTGTATTCAGTGTAACTATGCAAATGAATCTAACAGTATTTCCACATGTCTCTATATTTTCCCCATATCTGTTTTATTTTATTTTTAAAGTTATGCTTCCAACTTCATAGCTTCCACGCACAAAGCGCTATCTTTTTTTCTTCAGATCATAAAACCATCTAACCTGAAATACGCAGGAAAGAGGAGAAAACCCGGCAAAATTGTTTTCAGCTGCAATAGAAAAAATAACAGGAAGAAAAAGCAGATGAAAGCGATACAAAAAGAACAGAAAAAAAAAACTTGTAGATGGTGAACAGTGACTGGCTTGTTGCCAAACAGTAGTTGAGGAGACCTGATGGATTTATTATCTTCAATATATACTGTCCTCCTTCCAAAATTCCATTCTGGTTTATATCATAGAGATAGTATTAGAGAAAAAGTAAATGTTACTGGAGCCCTTTTTTATTTTTTTTGGCCTTTTCCA
The DNA here is from genome assembly GCA_013235015.1 of Araneus ventricosus. Lineage (NCBI taxonomy): Eukaryota > Metazoa > Arthropoda > Arachnida > Araneae > Araneidae > Araneus > Araneus ventricosus. The sequence goes on along the minus strand of BGPR01000030.1, from coordinate 947,575 downwards.
TTATATTTTCTGTTTGAACCTTAATGTAATAACTGTGATGAAGACAAAGCCATTCTATAATCAAGTGCGTTGATGGCAAAGGAGAAAATAAAAAATGTAATAGCTGAAGGTTTATATCATATTTATTTTCAGTATTAATAATAGCATTTTCTTTTATTCTGAAAAGTAAATTTAGCGAAAGGTTATTTTTGAAATGAAATTGTCTTATTTCTTAAAAGCCGGTTGCATAGCAGAACAAAAGCTAGCTGATGCCCATTTGTGGCCCTCACGCCATGACTGCTTATGCTTGAAAATTCTTTTCTTTAAAAAAATTATTTGTCTTTTTTCAAGTGCATTAATAAAATCATTTTTAAATTTAAAAAAAATTATTTTCTATATTTTATTCTTTAATACATTTCACAATTTAATATTACAAACATCATTGAATCTTGAATTCAGTTTTTTTCTAAAATTCATTACCAGATAATGCCCGTCATATGAAATCCAAATTTAATTAAAATCAATCAATTAACATAACTGAGCCTTTCTTATGTTAGAATGCTGTATCGTCTTCCAAAACACACAGTTGTGCAACATTTTAAAACTCTGGCACATCAGCAGGCGACTGAAAAAAATCGAATACGACATTCAATCTTTACAAACTCACAAACTTGAAAGAAGTTAAGTTAAATGAATGAAGGTAAATTTGCCAGTTTATATCGTGACAAATAAATTAAAATAATATAATTCAATACTTGTAATTTATTAAAAACATATAAGAGTGTGATATAAAATGAAGTAATTGATGAAATCGATGTATATTTAAATTTTTTATAAAAAATTTAAGCAAAATAATCATTGAAGCAATCTTACGACGCACACGAAATGTCTTTGATAATGATATAAAATTGAGCAAATAATTTTATTTGTTACAAATGAAGTAAAGCTTGATTGATGAAAGTTTATCAAATATAACGTTAAATTATATTATGATATTTAAAGTGAATCATTTAATTTCGAGACACTTGAAATCGAAAATAAAGACAATTCTAACTTGAAATAAGATAAATTTAGAATGAAATTCACCAAGAGATGATAGAAAGTGATGAAACGTTTCCAACAATTTTGAATAAATTCGGAGCGTTAAAATTAAGTTCTCTTGTGAAAGAATAGAATAATTTACTGTTTCTATCAGTTTAAATCAGAAATTCAATTTCAAGCATTGGTTTACTTTACCTATAATAGGAAAATTCAAACATTAGTATTAGTTTGAATAAGAGTTAGGCTAGTTATTCAGATAAAATTCATCATTTACTTTAAATTTGTGTGTATACTGTCGGTAACACAAAAATCCATATTTTATTACTACTTTGGGGATAATATATTTAGTCATTTATAAAATAATCATCATACATTATTAATTTTATAATATTAAATCCGAAAATTTGCATTTATAAAGTGTATCGGGACAGAGTAGGTTTTAAGTCCTGGCAGTAAATTAAAAATTAATCAAATTATGAAATACAAGGAAAAATAATTACAAATTATATTTTTGAAATACTTGTCTATTTGAAGTGAATTCCTAGTTTATGTTTTAAAAAAGCATTTATCTTTCACTGCTGAGATCTATATAAAAATTGTAAATAATGTGTATAGTTTTCTTAAAAATGTCTAGTTAAAACATCATATTCTGCAATGTTCCTAAGGTTTATAAGCAAAATGACAAAGTTATAATACAGCATGTAATGCAAAATCAACATGTATACTTTGGAAATCTGTAACAAAAGTTCTAAATGAGCATTTCTTGTGAAGAATAACTATTAAAAGATTTATAATCAATAAACTGATTAAATTGTTTTAGTATAAGACACATACATTAGTATAATCTCCATAGCAGTCCGACAGACATGACTGAAAATATATTCTGAATAAAATATTACTTTAAATAAATTAATGATTCCCCATCTTGCTTTTTTTAAAAAAATAGCAGGTCTTCAAATAATATTTTCATTGCTTAGTTTTAAGTCTATAAAACATTATTCTTGGAGTTTCTTTTATATCTAGAATTACAATAAAATAATTTCGTGTTTAGCATACTAACTAAAGTGCTAAAATATTTTGCATACATATATTTTGTAGAGAAGAAACAGAATATAGGAAAAATTCAAAACTGTTATTGGAAAAATTGACAGCTCGTATTTAGTAGCGAAAAGCGAACCAATTTAGTAGCCTAAACGAACTTTGCAGTGATACTTTTGAATCATTTTCATCATAATAATTGATATGAAATCTAAAAAGGAAACTATCATTATTCAATTTCTTAAATTGCTTAATTAATTAAATACTACACTTATATCATTAGTTTTAATAATGCTAATTTTTTAGAAGCTCTGATTATTTAATTATTTAACATGTTTCTTTTGTGAAGCTAGTTGCATTATAAGTAAATCATGAATTATGTAAAGCTGAAGATTTTTTTTACATGAATGTCGCATAATTAAAAATTAAATAAAAAACACAAAAAATAATTAAAAACAGATACAATAAAAGTACTACTTTCCATGTGAATAGTCAATTTTCATTGAAAGAATAGGTATAATTCATACAACAAACTTTAAATCATAATAAAGAATAAAAGAACTGTTTAAACATTCTTTTTCCACTAAAAATTCTAAATTAGTTTTCGCGCGTCAGAAAAAAAATGGAGAAAGAGAACTCTCTGACAACGATAAACTACCTGAGAAGTAAATTTAAATTCTTCTTTTTTCGCCGTGATTCAAAAACGTGAAAATTTCGTTTTTCACTGCACTTTTTGTCAGATGAAATAAGGCATGTGTCACACTGCTTTTTCTGAGTTGAAAAAGGAAGTCTCATTTTTCAATTATTTTGTTTTCTCTTTGCTGATTTTTTTTCTTTCTGTTTCAACAAAAACTTTGAGCATATGTTGTGCTCTTTTTACAGAAGCTTTCAACGTCATTTTACGCACATCTTCGTGTTTTTCTCTCGCGAATGACAGTTATTCCTACTTTTCTTAATTTAGTATCATGAAATGTACTCTTTTATGGATATCGTGTAAAATTTATTCCCACCTGAAGCATTTGCAAAACTGTTTTCTTACAGAAGAAAAATATTTTTCTTGATTCTTGAAAAAGATAGGCCGTATTTACTTTCAGTATTTGATTTCGATCACTGGATGTTGAAGATTTCAGTGACAGAAAATTGTTATTTTTAGTTAGATGGATTTTTAAAATTTTTTTGCGACAGATACTTTGATTTTTGGACATATCGTATTGACTTTTACATACATTTGACTGAAACTTAATCTGAAATATTTTTAATTTCAAATATAATGCAACTTATTGTGAGATTCTAAAATAATATCATGGTTGATTATTGCTCCATAGTGATTTTAATCAACAAATCAGGTCAAATGGTGTCCCTTACTAATATAATAACTATAATTAATGCAATTTTGACTATTTTCGTTCAAATCAATTATAGCCCCCAATTTGGTGCTACGTTCTCTCGATAATCTTATTGAACGTTCATTACAACTTTTTTAGTTCTAAAAATACTCAGGTATGAATGAATTATATTTATTAAGTTGG
>BGPR01000030.1:925953-943971 GCA_013235015.1 Araneus ventricosus | reverse complement strand
AATGAATTATATTTATTAAGTTGGCGGTCGTTAAAAGGCTTCAAGAATGTTTTGAAAATGTGAATTATTTTTTACGACTATTTCAAATTCTTTTCAATCATACATTTATTTTTATTAAATGTGATGTCAATTTTAGCTGACCTCCAAACCATGGCCATCAGCATTTTAAGGTAAAAGCTTTTGCTTTCTATTAGGGAAATCAAATTAAATGGTAGAAAATGGGATGCTGTTTTCCTAAATTGAAGGATTGTGCGCGTTTTACAGAAGTGTAATTTTGTCAACTTAACTAACCACAATTTCAGTAGAAAGACTCTCAATTTTGTACAGTAAGACAATAAGCATATTTAAATGATCACCAGTGACGAACAACTTCCAGTTTTAATAGTTTTTAAAATAGAGTAAGACATAACTATCATCTACTATAGTTGACACATGATGTTCATTACTGGCTCTGCCATCTAGTATTTAAGTCTATGATGTATGTTAAGCAGCATCGTCACGTCCTTCTTTATGCCTGCAAGACGTGCAGAAGATTTCCGAATAGAAGCGGCGCGGTTTATTTTATGTTTATCAGATGAGCATGTATTGTATGATAATATATATGTTGCGGTCAATGTGGTAAATCGGTAATTATATATAATCATTGTGATAATTGTATATAATAATCGGATCTTTTATACGGATATTATATATAGTGACCTATTATTATGTAGAATTACTGCGGTGATTATATATAATAATCCATTAATCACATTGGCCGTAACGTATGCATGCCGTTGGTCTAAGTGTGATAATGCCATTCCAGTGTCTCACATTGCTTTTACGAAAAAAAGTTAGATATTTATTAAAAAATCGCTCAGTCATTAAGTGGAAAACTTGAAATAAAATGACGACAATACCGAGAAATAGCTGAGAACTTCAGCGATGTTTCGACTAAACAATTCAAAATTTGCACATCAATTCTGGTATATTTTTCGCTTTATCAGATAATACAAGTATTTATCTAAGAACACAGGAACAAAGGATAATAGTTGTCTCCATATGGTTCTGTGTGTTAAGAACTCAGACTTGAAAGTTTCAAAAGTTCCTCGAAGATACCCAAATAACGCACAAATATAAATAAAATGGTTATCGAATCTTATCCATAATTGGAGCGAAGGAATTCATCTGAAAAATGAATGCTCATGACCGAATAAACAAATTAATTATCAACGGCATCCATTCATCTGCTGCGGTCCCGGATCTATTTTTTCAGGCCAATGAGCAGAGAAATGGGCATCGACGGAATTAATTCCAAAAGTAAATAAGCGCATATAAAGTGGTAATTACCTACTGCTCCCTTTATCATTTAAGTGTGTATTTTGGGATCCAATTAGAGAGCATCCCTACTTATCTTTTCAGAATTAAATCGAGCATTTCAAACCATCAAGCAATCAATTAACATCCGCTCATAATTCTCGCTCCCAAATTGGACAAACTAAATGAAAACTCACGCAATTTGTATGTTAAAACATGCCCTTCAAAGGGATTTCTGTTTGAAGTCTAAGCTTCTTACGCGTCAGCTGCGTAATGAATATTTATTTCAACCGAATTTCTACCCGTATATTATTCAGGCTTAAAAATTCACAAGCAGCAACCAAATTAATCAGAATAACTCCAATATGGATGTAACGAATTAATCGATATCGAAGATGCAATGAATTCTTTACTCCGCAGAATATCGATTGTGATCATTAATCATGCTTATCGATTAGTTCAGGTTACGAATCGTATCGTTACGATAAGCTAGTATCAATGAGGGCCTATCGATATTGGATATTCATGTCCCTTTGTTTCTTTTACAATGAAGGCACATTTTATTGAGTGTCCGATGCTGCAGGGAATGGGAAACTTTAGGGTAATTAGTTTTCGAAATTTCCCATTCATCATTTGATTATGCATGCGGGTGGCTTTAAACATCGCTGGAATTAAAATGCAGTCTAGCCGGGGTTAAAAGACTTTTATTGTAATCGAGTCAATTGTTAGGCACGATCACTCTCGAAGGCTTGACGGGTGATGCCTCAGACCACTTTTTGTATCCCCGTGTCAATACGGAACTTTTTTCGCAATGCTTCAACAAAGGATGAGATTTCACTTGGATTATTCGATAGAAGTTTAAATAGGATCTTAATTTTTTTGTCATAAATTATTTTTACTTCTTTCTTTTGTTTCAATCAGTGGTGATTGAAACATATCAGCCCGCTGCCTCCCGACATTCTATTTATAGGACAGTTATATTTCACTGCAGAGGCTAAACAGTACGCGTTTCTTTGTTTCTCTTTTGCTATGTATAACAAATCAGTGAATATCCTCCATCTACCAAGGGATTTTTCAATCGGCATATACCCCCAGGAAAACAGATTTCGAAGTCAAATTATCGTCATTTCGAAATTTTTAGCTTTTTCTTTAGCTTATTTTTGAGGTGATGCAAGGAATTCGAAAACAATCTTTATTTTTTTATACCTGACTATATCTAATCCTTTATATACGGAATTAACTTACCATCTTTTCAATTTTATTTTGGCATCATTAGATAAGTTTGGGTGCATAATAATGCCAGAAAAGTGGGTAAACATTTTTTAATTAATTAAAATAGCTTAATTAATTTAATGGATAATTAAGAAATTTGAATTCCTACCTTCAGCTGCCATCTATTGCTTGCTGTCTAAACTACATTGTTCGTGTTATTGTGAATACCGTCAGGGAAAACGGTCAAATTACGAAGATTTATAAATGATTAAAATAATACTTTAAAGTACCGTCTATAAATAAAGGGTTAAAAATGTTTGATATTGTCTGTAAAAAGATTTTAAATTATTTTATACCGATTTTTTGTTAATTCTTTAAAAAAAAATCAGAATTTAATTATATTTTACAGTTGACCTCCCGCTGGTGTGGTCTCGAAGTTTGGAAAGGGAATTCCAGCTCAGTTGTCGTCCTCGTGTACGCGGTTGAGAATGACGACATTTATCCCAAAATAACCCTTATATTGCTTCAAAACGAGACGTTAATATTACTAAACTAAACTTCACAGTTATTTTAATCATGATGCTTTTAATATAATTTAAAAGAAGCTTACTGAAATCTGTGCTTTAAATTAAGTTGAGCGTTAACGGTTTGGAATGATAATATGGCCACATATATCAAATAATTAATGTAACTGTATCTACAATCACAATGAATCTTAAATAATTAGTTCTGCAAATATTTATATAAAATCTAATTTTTTTTAAATCATAAACTGTTTTAGTACCATTTTTTGCTTTGACGAGTAGCGACTGAAATTTATTAAAATGATAATTCGTTCTTTTATGTAAGAAAAGATAAGTAATTGTATTAACAATCACACTGAATCATAAATAATTAATTCAGCTAATATTTAAAAAAGATCTAATTTTTTCCCTTAAATTATTTGTAGCCCCAGATTTTATCATAACCAGTAGCGGTTGAAAAAGATTAAATAGATGATATGTTTCGTATATCTGATAATTAATGTAATTGTATCATCAACATTATTGAATCTTAAATAAGTACTACAGCAAATGTTTAATATTTGGGGTTTTTTCTAGTCAAATCTACACGCTATTATCAGCTAAAGAGAATTTACAAAGCCTTTTATTAATTAATTAAGTGCGATAAGTACAGCAATTTAGGGTTTAAGAGCATTTCTAATGTGTAAATTTATGAGTTTTTATAGGCAACACAGCACAACAACTACCACTTTTTACAATGGTTTCACATAACGTTTATTTTCTTCTAAAATTAATACGAAACATAGTATCAATTAATTTAACACATGACTAAGAAAAGCATGCATTTCTGAAAACTACATATTCACTGACTCATATGTTTTCATGATTTGAGCGTAGATTTGTATAATATCAACATTTATAATTTATTAACTATCGATTATATGACTTTTTTAATTAGCTTTTAAGAAGACTAGTTAACATTAAAAATAATATAAAATTCACGAATTTTGAATGCATTTTATTAATAAAATCCTTAAAAATTAATTTTAGCAACTTTTATTGACTGCGTGCAAAATGTTACTAAGATTTAAAAAAATATATTTACTTAATTCGAATTCTATAGCCTCTTTATGGAATAAATTCCGTATAATTGGTTGCAAATTTAGAGTTGGTAGAGAGGATAGAGGTTGCGAGATAAATTTTAATAATAATTTAGATGTAAAACAGCGATCTCAATTTTTATTCTTATCCTATTCTGTTAGAAATGTAGGGGGTGGGGGTGAAGTATCAGCTCTTAAAAATGATGTTAGATGACAGAATATCATAAAATTCCGTATCATTTTTAAGATTGTAGTTTTGTAGCTTGTACACTTTCAACAGTTTCGATTTTCTTAAATTTAAGCCGCATATATCTTTACTTGCTGAGTTTCATTCAGAGCAGAAAAAAATGCATTAGTGCAATGATTTTTAATCATGTATATTTTATAATTTTTGCTATATCTTTTGCTGTTTCGAAAAATTATGTAAAAACTTAATTATTCAAAAAAAGAATATGTCGTATTAATACTTCTCCAATATATTGTAAATGGAAATACTAATTTTCGCACAATTTTAAATAGTTGTAAAAGACTTTTATTGATTAGATTAAGCTCTTTAAGTTGCTATTTAAAACTGAACTGTATTAAATAAGGATTTCGAAAGGGAATTTAAAAACTGTTTTGATTTTGTGGTCTCTCATATAATTTATAAGTTAAATAATCAGGACTGTAAAGGTTTTTTTTCAAATCAAACCATTACGTGTCACAGTTTTCAGATACAACCACAGTCAAAATTAATAGTCCTGTAAAATTTTACGGGAAAAAAACGATAGCTAGTCGATTAAATATGTTTTATTATAAACTTCTGTATTACACTGATGCTTTTATGTGCATGTAATAAAATGCATATTTTTCTTTTTACAGGTAAGTGATATCTTCGTGACTCATCGAAATAGTTTGGAAATCTGCACTAAACACATTGCCAGTTTTTAAACATGAAAACAGAGGCGGGTAAGCTTAAAAAAATTACTTCAACTACTCTGTATACATACGTGTGTCTGCATTACGCTCTGCTTAATCGTTAACAGGACAGAACGCCGTCTCTTATCCCCGTACCCGTGGCCAGACCGGTCACTGAACGGTTTGATGGGCAAGACACGGGCATTTTATTTAAGATACCCCCCAAAAAATATTTACACTATATACAGCACAGGAATTTATACTATGACACTATTATTTTGTATTAGTGTTCTTTTTTTCGGGGGGTAGAGGTATGGTCATTTGTTGCTTGTTGGTTGAGCTCGCTGGAAAGTTGAAGGGTAGGGAGGCCGGAAGATTCGAATGAATTTTTTTGCCTGGAGACGAGGTTATTGACGACTCTTTTCAGCCATACTTCTTCGAAGTTTGGCGCTGGCCTCCTCATATGCCAAGACACAGAGAGGGCAGACTCCGTGGCATAGTGAAGTACCGTGCCAGTTCCACCACAACTGCATTGATCAATCATCCACAATATGATTATAATGTTTTATGAGTAAACTACGTACTTGTATGGAAATTAGTTTTAAACACCGATAATCGACATTCAGTGCGATGAAGCTGTATGTTTCTTGTGCAAGTAGTGACGTTCTGTTAACCTCTTACTATAACAATAAGACTGCTAGGAACAAGTTTTATGCATACACTAGCGATACTGTCATTCTCGGCAGTTATATCGTGGTATTACGATCATCTTGAGTTATCGCGATTGATCTGTATTTGTACACATGGTAGCTTGTTAAAGAAAAAGTCTTTGGTAATTAAATTTCTCTATAATGAATAAAAATTATCTAAATTCTTGAAGTGCATGTTTCAACAGTTATAAATTATTACCATCAATTAAATTTATATAATTCTTCAGTTTTGGATGTCAGTTTTAAAATTCCGTCTATAGAACTCGAATTTTCTGGAACAAAAAGTTCATAAATAGAATAAAATAAAACAAAAAACAGGTATGTTTACGGAAATTGCAAAAAAAAGAAATTGGTAGCATAAAATTGTTTAGATCCAAGTTAAATAAATGCAACAGCATAAAAGTGATTCAAAAGAGTTCCAAGAGACTTTTAGGATAGGTCAGGAAAACTAATTTAACACTGGAACATATAGAAAGCAACATCAATCTTGAGTGCTATATGGAGTTGTTTGTCCTAAGGGGAACTGGGCAATATGAACCGTAATAATTACAGTCGAAGGCAAGGAGAAAGTAAGTTGTACAACAATGATGAGATGACAGGAATGGATTTAATGCTTGGGGCAGTTAATGGCAATGGACGAGCAGCGATGTCATTATATCTTGAAAAATTTCCAAATAGATGCATTCAGCACCATGAACTGTTTGAGTGCTTGAAGCTAAGAGTGTGTTGAGTTGGACTTTTCAAAATTAACACTCACAGTGGTCTAGAACTCGTGGACTGTTTGTAATATAATGCACAAATTGTTAAATTAACCTGTTTTGTAAATCATATCATCACTGAAAGTGAAATAAGTCGTATATCAAAAATTCCATTTGGTTGAAATTCATTTAAAGGTACACCTGCACATCGCCAAAGGATGCCAAGTCATTAATAATAAACAACAAGAGGTCTGCTAAGGTATATTTTGTGGCAAATAGAGCAAAAACAACCTACGAATGTTCTAAAACAAAAAGAAAATCTACGAATTGTCTACTTAAAAAAATTCTTTCGAACTTCAAGCAAATACTCACTAATTATGACCGCTTCAAAGCTTTGCTAACTTTGGTGACTTATCGTCCCTTGGCGATAGGAAGAAGTGTTGACTATTGGTTTTCAACCAAATTGAATTTTTGATATACGACATTTTGCACTTTCAGTAACGGTTTATTCACCGAGATTCATTAAATTTTAATTCTTCATATATCTTTATTACTCTCACGTGATCCGCTTATATGTTCCTTTATGAAACTGATTTATTTTGTTGCATCTAATCTAGAATTTGTCCAAACCCTTTCTAATCATTTTATATAAATTTATATTACTTTGAAGATTTTGCGCTTTCAATCAGGGTTCATTTAAGAAAATAGAATTTAAACACGAAGCGTATTTACCAAAATCAACAAAATTTTTTTGAACTTTTATTCAAACAATTAAATTTTTATATGAAATTGAATTATAGGTTAAAACTAAAATTGTAGAATATAAAATAGCTTTAGAATCGGAATCATAAATCTGGAAAAAGATGAAAATAGAAGGGAAGTTAATGAAATACACATAAGTGCTCATGGACGTTGTAAGAAAAGTTGTGGGGTAAATAGGAATAAGCAAGAATATCCAAGATGAATAAACCTAGTTACATACAGGGTGTCTGAAAATTGCATTGATCTTGGTTTTGTTTCTTAAACATGAATCCCAAGCATATCGATAAACGCCTCTGAGATTCGATTAATCAAAAGTGATGCGGGACTAAGTAGAAATTAAAATATAAGACGATTTTTAGCATAATTACACCTGATGCAACGAGGAAAGGCAATGAAAGACAAATCTGGATCCGATTTTTAGTTTTGAGAACAGAATTCGAAGAAATGTTTTTCCTGAAACAAGTTGGAAAAATTCAATTTTTAAGCACGAAAAGCATATAGAGAATTTAAAAATATTAATTGAGAATTATAAAATTGCACTTTTGTGGGCAAATATGAAACGCATTAATATTTGCTGAAGTTTTATGGTTTTATTTTGAATACCACGAAGCTTGGTTTAAGATGCTCAGTCAATAATAATATTTTAGTTAATTAATATATCAATTAATTAAGATTATTTAAATCATTAGAAAAGTTAGATTCAAACATTTTATGAAAATTACTGATACATTTTTTTCAAAAGAAATAAAATAAAATTTTCCAATAAGCTATAAAATGTAACAATTTCTCTTATTTATTCAAAATAAACTATTCATGTAGCAATTTTAGAAAGAATCTCCTCTATGATAGTTTAATTTATTCTGAGAAAAATAGGAAAAAATTAGTTAAAACGTTATTAAATGTTTAAATAGAAAGGTTTCCTTTAGCTTAATCCGTCATTTCTGATGTATCGTGTAATTAAAAGGGTTTCTCTTCCCTTTGGGAGAAATTAATTAACTGAATATTTAGTGTTGAGAGGGTAAATGTATTAACATTTAGAAGATTCTTTTGAATTATTCGAAATCTTTCAAGATTTTCTGTAATCTGAGGATTAGTTAAAAGGTTGATTAATCGATAGATTAATTAGATATTCATTGTGAGCGAATTAAAAATGTTTGTCTACCCCCTTAAAAATGTTTCAAAAAGTAGGAAACAGATATTGCTTAAAGGCTACGTTTGAATTAATTAAATTATTTGAAAAAAAATTAAAAAAAGATCTATAGTTCTTGAAACGAGACCTCATATAAGGTTCAGTCAAGATAAAGAATAATTTTTTGTTCCCTTAATGTAATTGTATGGATAAGGAATGATAAAAATAACTGCGCTTTCACCAGTTCTACTTCTTACTAATGTACAATTTCAAGTTAAAGAATTATAAATATCTGATTGCAAGGGTCATCAAGTTGAGCTTCGTCAGTGAAAGAATATATATAAAAGATAATAATTAGTATTAAACAGCTGCTTTTAAATAACAATCGATAGTAGAGAAAACCAATCGATAGTAGAGTCGATAGTAAGTAAGATAGTATAGCCTGAATAAGAGTTCAACTTCTATTATGCTCTTTGAATGAAGTTTATAAACACTGACCCAAATATATAACCCATTCTCAGTTTAAATAAGATCATTAAATATTTTCGCGATTTGTTTAGACGGTTTTCCCAGACAAGATAAAATCTGCTTTGAATCTTCCAAATTTAAATATTCCAAAATTTAAAAATTGCCAAAATTTAAAATATTCCAAATATAGAATATTTTACACGCTCCTTATAACCATAAAGAACCTCGTAAGAGATCACTTTAGAAAAGGCTTTGTAAGAGATTCAATATCCTTATAATGTCGCTGAATCAAAACTATCCTCAAAATTGTACTGTAAAACAATTTAAATTATTCTTACAACGCCCCTTTAAAATAGTTTAAATTATATTTACAATGTCCCTGTAAAACAATTTGATTTATCCTTACTTTGCCCCTTTAAAACAGTTTAAATTATATTTGCAATGCCCCTGTAAAACAATTTAAATTACCCTTACAATGACCCTTTAAAACAGTTTAAATTATATTTACAATGTCCCTGTGAAACAATTTAAATTATCCTTACAATGCCTCCGAGCCTCCGAAAGATAAAAATAATTTCAGACTTTGAATAGAAACATGAATTGTTAGAAGGAGAACAAAACTTTTAACTGACTGCTTCCATATTTGTACTTCAGAAGTAAACTATCTTAAGTCCAATTTCGCTGATTTTGATGCTTTCCTCTCATTTGCATTATCCCAGCCGCATCTTCATATATGCAAAGTGTCGCCGCTGTAGTTCGAAAAGAGCAAAAGATAATCGCTCTCATAAAATAAGTTGCATATCGCAATACATTGGTATCTGGAACTTCTATTGACTATCTTATAAAACGATAAAATCTTTGCTTAAGATATAGTTCAGCCCTGACGTACAGAATTAGAAAACTTAAAGTATAAAATCGCGCTATCGTAACAACAATTTCACATTATTAATCACACGCATAATTAAATCTAAACTTCCGATACCACTCAATGCATCATTATTCATTCAAAACACCTCCTACATGGATACAAATTCAACGAATTACACTCAGCGGAATCAAGATTCCCCAATTTCTTCCAAAATCCTCAAATTCGCCGTTTGGAGACCTGCGTTTAAACGCATAAATCTTCCATTACAAGCTCAGGCAAAGAGCAGCCTCCCAAATATATACATATAAGACATTCTTTAATTAATATCGTGTTTCATTAGTTGTACTGCCTAAAGTGAACCGTAATTTATACTCCAATCGTGTTAGGTGTCATAGGGTTACACATTTCATCATACCGCGCTTCGTATTGCCGCTCTTGAATTAATTAACGTAATTTACATCTTGTTGCTACTTCTGTGTCGCAGGAAGCAATCAATTGATTGTTGTTGAAGTTTTTTAGTATCGATTTTCGCGATGCGGAGAATGGAATCCTGAGGCTTCATTTATTTCCCCTCCGAACTCTTCTGAACTTAACTTATGTGTATAATTTGCTGCTTAATGCCAGCAGCTTATTAAATATTCTTTAAAGTTATTTAGTCTTTAGAACAGGCGTATTTGGGGCTTTTTTCAGTGATTATGCGTAATAAACGTGCGGCGTTAAATGATAACGAACTCGGGTGTTTCATTTTTAGTTGATGAAAAAAGCGAAAACTTACTATTTTTGTATTGTGAAAAAATTGCTAAAAAATGTGGATTTTTACAGGTGTTTAAAATAATGGAATAACCATTAACGCCCAGAGTCCTCATTTGAGGAAAGTTACGTTTTCAATTCCATAGCTACACCGAATACATTCCATTAATTATTTTTTGCTTTTTCTATGAAGTCAATACGTATTCCGAAACTCCAAAACCGTTTTCAACAGGCATATACCGCTAGTTATCTAGATTTTGAAATCAAAACGCCGTCATTTTGAAATTTTTTGAATTTCCCCTTCATTTATTTTTGAGGTCATGCAAGGAATTAGAAAATAATTTTTATTTTTGATATTTTACTATAGATTAAAAATCTTTACTATTCACGCAAAAAATGTTTTTAAAAATGAATTTCCACCAGATTTTTTAAATATTTTTTGTAAGAAAAAGCAAAAAAAGGAAAAAAAGAGTACCCCCAAAATTGTTTTCTCCGAATTTAATTTTATTTTGCAGTTATCCTGGTGTTTTAAATATAATTTAATAGAAATGTATTGAAATATATGCTTTAAATTTAATTCGAGCTTTAACTGATTAATCAGAGTATTTGGGTTCGAAAATGTGAAAAAACTGTTGTTGGCAAGTAAAAGGCAAAATAAATGGGAAGCATCCTTGGAGGTCAACGCCTTAGGCAATGATGGGATATTGGATGTAACTGTATAAAGTCACGTCAACAGGTTTCTTTTGCTTACCAAACAGAGCAGACAAGCATCAGAAGGAAAATATCTATCCTTGACACTATATAGAAATAATATATATTTTTGGCTAAAACTTTATCCTTCGAAGCAAATACCTATACAGTAGAAAAAATATCTTAACTGTTTTCCCTCTCATCACCCTATTTTCTTGAGCAAACTCCTATCGGGATCAAGTTTCGGCCTGCCTATATTGCAACTTCTACTAGCCTCTCGCCGTCACATGACTCTGACGGCTTCCAAATTAAAAAAACCATTAGTAGTTAAAACTTGTATGTAACGAATTTTTTTGTGAGAAAATAACTGAAAAAATCTTTCTCAACACAGCAATTGGTAAAAGAACTATGCGCTATAAAACCTGCAATCTTCATTTCTTTATTTTGCTGTAAGAAAAGTAGCACCATAAAAAAGTTTTAATTTCTACATATTGTATAAGGCAGCAGTTCCCAACCTTTTTGGTAGTGCGGACCACCTGTTGTATAAAAAAATATTTCGCGGCCCACCAACTGAATATACAAGTGAAGAATACAAACACATATAATACATTAATATATTATATTCATGCATATGAGAGCAATTAGTAAAAGAATTAAAAATATTATGTTTATAAAGCAAAAAACAAGTGATGACACATGAAGCTTCCTTGACTTTGACGTTGACTATTGCGCGGCCCACTAATATGCCATCCGAGGCCCAAAAGTGGGTTTCTGCCCATGGGTTGGGAACCGCTGGTATAAGGTATGAAAAAGTACTATCTTAGGTTTCAAGATAATTTGAAAATCAATGAAGATTGAAGAATGTACACAAGAAAACAAAGAAATAGCACTTAAGAATTTGTTTTAATTTACGATAGGTGTTTAAGCTGATACGTTTTCATTCAGCCTCAGGAAGCAGTAGTGGAGGGATTGGTTCCGTGAGAACTATAAATTACGCTGACACAATAAATTTGAATTTAAATTGCTCAAATTATGTTGCTAAGCTTCAAATATGTATGAAGATAAATTTCTTCCTGTTTATTTCATTGTAAGTAAACAAAGAGAAGCTAAAGTATTGTATTCGACGCAAAATTCAGTACCGAGATTTTTATGATTTTCCACCGTTTAGGCCTTCCTGAATCTGAAAACCACATTTCTAAATCATGGCTGTCTGTTTTCCCATGTGTATGCAAACACCATGACTCAGAAAGATATAACAAGCTAGAAGCATGAGTTAAGGCACTTAATTTTGTCACCAACATTGTTGTTAAATATTAAATTATTGAGAAAATAAAGGGATTGACTTCTGTCTCTGTGAAGACATGTAAGCAAAGCGACAACTAAACTATTGTATTCATCGCAAGATTCCGTCCCGAAATTTTGATGAATTTCCACCCTTTTAGGCCTTCTTGAATCAGAACACATTTCTAAATCATGTCTGTCTGTTTGTCCATATCAGGGGTTTCCAATCTTTTATTCCATAGCGTACCCCTTGATTTTTCTTTTTGTTTTCGCGTACCCCCCTACTGTCACATCCAGCTCCCCCCACACCCCAGCCATCCATCTAAGCAAAGAAGTTTTTATCAATAGTGTTAAGGGCTCAGGTTAGCTTAAGAGTGAAAAGACTCGACTTAATAACATATGCAGAACTTATCTTTGATTTTACATTTTCTTCCATTTTTACAACAATATTAGTTCCACGCCATAGCAAATGAAACCAGTTTTGTAATAATTTCGTTTTAACTTATACCTAAAGATCACACTTCGTAATAATCAATTATTCAAGTGACACATGGAGAAACACAATTCTGTAACTTTTTTAATACCTCATGTTTTTTTGTTTCTTCTATTAACAACTTTGATTTCGCGTACCCCCAACTGGGCCTTCGCGTAACTACAGGTTGGGAACCTCTGGTCCATATCTATGCAAATGCCATAACTCAGAAAGGTAACAAGCTAGAAGGATTAGATAAGGTAGTTAATTTCGTCGTCAAAATTGTTGTTTTATATCAAATTTCTATGCAAACGCCATAACTCAGAAAGGTAACAAGCTAGAAGGATTAGATAAGGCAGTTAATTTTGTCGCCAAAATTGTTGTTTTATATCAAATTTCTATGCAAACGCCATAACTCAGAAAGGTAACAAGCTAGAAGGATTAGATAAGGCAGTTAATTTTGTCATCAAAATTGTTGTTTTATATCAAATTTCTATGCAAACGCCATAAATCAGAAAGGTAACAAGCTAGAAGGATTAGATAAGGCAGTTAATTTTGTAACCAAAATTGTTGTTTTATATCAAATTTCTGACAAAATAAATGGGTTGACTTCTGTCAGACTGTCACTTTGAAGACAATAACTCACAAAGCCTCACAACCTCAGGGACTCCAAAAGTTGTGGGGCCCATAAGCAGTTGCCTACTTTGCCTATTCAGTAATCCGGCCCTGAAGTTGTTGATTTGTGAGTTATTGTCTTCACAGTGACAGTCCGACAGAAGTAAATCACATTATTTTGTCACCAAAATTGTTGTTTTATATCACATTTTTGACAAAATAAAGGGATTGACTTCTGTCGGACTGTCACTGTGAAGACAATAATTCACAAATCAACAACCTCTGGGCCGGATTACTGAATAGGCAAAGTAGGCAACTGCTTATGGGCCCCACAACTTTTGAAGTCCCTGAGGTATTCAAATTAAAATTAAGTATTGCTTAAATTTCAAAAATTTATTCTTGATTTTTTTACATATTTTAAAATTTTTTAACAGATTAATGTGGTCCAATTTTTTTTTCACAGTTGGCTGACTAATTCGCAAGTCAACAGCTCAAGAAATCTTTGTATTAGAATATCCAAATTCTGTTAAAAATGTTTTGTAAATTATTAAATGTTAAATTCATGTTTGACAATAGTTTTAAATTTAAATTTTCTATAAGCGATATAAATTTTTAATTTGTTTATAATAAAATCAGCTCTCGTGATGGTGATCCGCAATTTAAACATTTTGTTATTTCAGTTTGTCATTATATGTGTTACTCAAAACCTGCATGTACACAGATTAATTAAAATCAATGAAAAATATCTTGTTTTGAAAATTTGGAGGGTAGAGGAGCCCCGCGAAATAAACATTGCCTGAGGGCCTCTGCAGGGCTTAATACGGTCCAGAACAAGCTTGACAATTAAAATTTGGTACGTAAAATTATAAATTTAAATCAAATTTGATTTCATTTGGTCAGCGACAAGATGTTGAAAATGAATGTACAATTCTCTTTATTATGCGATGATGTGAAAGTAATTCAAAAGTGAAATACTTTGGAAGTATAGAAAGTATACAAGAAATCCGAGAGGAGAGCACTCCCGGTGTTTTTCTTTGCATTGCACATTTTGCTGAATTATGTAAAATTTTTTTGAAAAGAAAGAAAAATCAATTCATTGTGGGGTCAAATAACCTGCTGTAAAATTTAAGCTAGCCAGTTAGTTTTTATGCCAAACGAGAATACTTGTTTTAAGACTCGCATGCGTTTTCTTTAATAACTTTTAGTTAAAAAGGAATTTCCTCTGGCTTACTATTAAGAAAGTTTTTCTAATATTAGTTTTTGAATTTCTAGAATATTTTAATCCATTCTTAACGCTTAATGCTCTAAGGAATTTTCACCTTTTAATCATGCTTTTCTAGGAAACTTTCTCTCTCGCATAGTTCATTAACTTTCTCTTTACCCATGTAAATTAAAAGGAAATTTAAAAAGTATATATCCTGAGAGATTAGACATATATTTATGTATCAAAACTGTTCAAGGATGAATAGAAAGCAAATTATAATTCAAAAAACTCTCAGGCAGTTAGAGAGTCGTAAAAATATGATTTGCGATATCTATGCCAATAATATTCCGGGAAATTTAATTTATGCGGTTCAATCAAAACTTTCATATCGTCAGTGTACATATTCATCATAAAGTATATAATAGCTAGAAAAACCTCTGTAGTTTAAAATTCTTCCTATTTAAGCAAAAATATTATATTACTTATATTATAATATTTCAATCGTCCAAATAGCAATTCTGGAGATTTCCTTTTATGTGATATTGGCATCGCTTTGATACAGAAAATTTAAAATTGTAACTGATTTAAATCAATACATTAATACGTGAAAAAAAAATTTGTACCCCTTTTTAAGCACATTGCGCGAACGGAGGAGTGTGAGATTTGGTATAGTTAAAGTTCATTTGGAGAAGGAGTGCAGAAAGACAAAATTTATGCATAATATGTGTTGCAAATACATTAAATTAAATTAAATAAAACATTCATTGTTTACATTCAAACAGTGTTAAAAATTAGCGGAGTAAATGCAGAGTGAATTTGGAGTGAATGCAGAGTGGATGATTTGTAATTGATTTAATCCCCCCCGCAGTGAAATACACTTAAAGAAGGAGTTTATTTAGATTATTTATTTTAAAAAACTCTTCGGAGTGAAATACAAAATGCGTATTATTTAAATCTGTCAATGTCAAACACTTATTAGTCTGTGGTCAAACAGTCGCACAGAGTAGAGATTGTCTCTAAGGAATGTATTACTAATACATTAAATTAAATAAGATAAATCATTCATTGTTTACGTTCATACTGAATGTCAAACACATAAAAGTCTGTAGTCAACAGTCGGACTACATTTATTTTTTTAACCGCCCAGTTTTTTTTGTTTCAATAAGAAAGATACAAAAAAATACGAAGCACGTATTCTTTATTTCATTTTTCATTTAACCCTTTTACTGCCGACCGAAAGTATCGTACCTGTGTGAAGAATGCCGGACCAATTTAACGAATTTGTTAAGGTTTGGAAAAAGCACATGAAAACAAAATAAGAATGATGTTCACAAAATTCAAAAGGTGCATATTACGAAATAAAGAGAAGAGAAATTAATGCCAATTGTATTTCAATATTTGTTGAAAATCATACGAATAACATAAATATATAGCATTATGAAGAACAGAAAAATCGAATATTTACTTATAATATTTATTGAATATTATTAATATTAATATGTAATATGCATCGAATATTATTAATATTAATATGAATCGAATATTAATAAATCGAATATACTAATTACTAATAAAACTATTTATAATTTTTTACAAATTTGGGATAGAGTTCTCTCGCATTGCGAATAGTAAGGCGTCATCGCATACGCAACAATATATCGTCGTTAGTACTAAAAGGGTTAAAATGTATTCAACTCATATTAAAGTGTACAGAGTAGAGAGAAGCAGAATTTTGACCGTTTAGGCGCCTACATGGGACCAGTATCATAAATTCACTTATATTAAATATGTGGCCGTAAAACGGACAAATTTTGTTAAAACAATGCCAATGCAGAGTATGAAATCATTTTTAGGAGAAAGATCTAAGCGGTTACAATTAGAGAACTGGAGTTTATACTTAGTCATCATCAATTAATTATTTTAAGGAAAAAAAAAACAAAAGCCTTTTCGCTGTTTATTATATCCTCAGAAAGGGAATTTTTTTGGCTAAAATATACTACACTAATTTTGTTAAAATAGTTTAAAGAGTTAGTCAAATTTTTATTGTTGTTGTCCAAAAGTTGTATAGATTGAACCAGAAGCAGTTCCTTAAATTAGACTGAAAAATCAATGGGATTACTATGTTGAACTACAGGAATAACGCAGAAAGCAGTTATCGCCTCTGATAGTCGTCATAAATTGGAAGTGAAACAAGCAACACTAAAGCTATGAAATGTTGGTTCAAAAAGAAGAAATACTGAGGAAGATACCATTATTTGTATCTTTTGTGATTAAACAAAGGGAGAAGAGGAAGTGATGCAGTGCATAAAATGCCATACTTTGGCATTGTGTGCTAATGTGAATTTGAGAATCAAAAAAGAATTTTTTTTCTTTAAATGTGCATAAAGAAATTGGCAGTCCAGTTTAGAAAACCTGCGGACCGACATAGGAAACCAATTTCCTTAATTGCTCCATTGACACAATTATTTTCCTACTTCAAAATGTTTTTCATTGAAAGTTTATTATATTTTTCTGAAAGTAGACAAGCAACATAAAAATTCTACTGTTTGATATTCATTAAAATTACTTTTTTATGAAAAAATGTCCAGATCGTTCGAATTCGGGAAAATTTCACCTATTGCGATGTATTTTAGCGAGATGCTCCGCTACATCATGTATTAGTTATCTTCTTAAAAGTAAGACAACATTTATCCGAAGAATAATAGGAAAATATAAAATTTCTATGAATATATATGGTCTACTTTATCGAAAAGCTACTATCTTATGCAATATTGAATATTATAATTTACATTTCAATGAAGTTATTTATATCTGAGAATATGTAACTAAATTCGTGGAATATTTTCTGGATGCTCCAAATATCCCTTTTATCTTCAGT
The DNA here is from genome assembly GCA_013235015.1 of Araneus ventricosus. Taxonomy (NCBI): domain Eukaryota; kingdom Metazoa; phylum Arthropoda; class Arachnida; order Araneae; family Araneidae; genus Araneus; species Araneus ventricosus. Next base: position 926,438 of record BGPR01000030.1, on the reverse strand, counting down.
AAATTATGACTATAGGAAAATAAAAGATGTCTTCAATTTTAGATACATTGTAAGGGAAAGAATCAAGACATAATAACATTTTTTTAAGGTCATTACTCATAAATATTCTTTTAAGGATTGCAACTGTGCTTTTTTAAGATGTACCCAGAATTTATGAATTGCATGTATAATGTCCATGTTTAGAGAATCTTAAAAACACTTACTGAAAGGGAAAATAAATGTCACTTGGCACTCTCTAAGGAATGACAAATTAGGACATGTGTAAAATATCAGAGTTAGAAAAAAGTTAAGCAAGATCTCGACAGACATGTTTAGTGAAATTCTACATGCAAATTTTGTTAGAGCTACGTTATACAATACAATCAAAAGGAACAGAAGTCACTGAAAAAGAGTTACGTTATACAATACAAGCAAAAGAAACAGCAGTTACTGAAAAAGAGCTACGTTATACAATACAAGCAAAAGAAACAGCAGTTACTGAAAAA
>BGPR01000030.1:903628-925943 GCA_013235015.1 Araneus ventricosus | reverse complement strand
AGTCACTGAAAAAGAGCTACGTTATACAATACAAGCATAAGAAACAGCAGTTACTGAAAAAGAGCTACGTTATACAATACAAGCAAAAGAAACAGCAGTTACTGAAAAATATAGAAATTAACTGTTGATGACACAAATGCGGCATATACTTATTACTTTATCGTATACTGATCGTTTCAAAATGCCAAGACTAGCACTTTTGGACGATTCTACTAGGGAAAGGGGTGACAGGCAATGAGTAAGATTCAGTGCATTACCGGAGTTCTTTGTTAGGTCACGTTAATTAAAAAGTAAACATCTCCCCCCTACATTTTTCACTTCACCCCTATTTCGACCAAATCAACTCTGACTGGCGCATGAGCAAAAGTGCGGAGTGTTTCGGAATCCGAGAATCATCAGTACTACTCCGACTACTCTACATCACATCCCCGTTCCTAGAGCGTAAATCGCTCCTGATCAGTGATGTGAGTGGGAATGGGGAGGATATTTTTTCCTTTTTAAATATCTATGAGAAAAAGGAAAATAAATATTTAAAAATTATTTGAAAAAGATTTAAATGCGTGGGATTGTTTTTAAAGCAGTCGAATTCTGGAAAAAGCAACAGCAAAATTGTTGCTAAACTAGCATTGCAAAAAATTTTCTTTTTCTTCTGATAAATTGGCCCGTCCATGGAGAGGAATGGAAGAACTTAAAGCTATCAGTTTAAATCTTACATACGAAGTGTTAACTAGCAAAGGTACCAAAAGAGACGGAAAAAATCCAAATATACAAATACAAAAACTAACTAACAAAGGAAGCAAAAGAGAAAAAAAAAGGAATCCAAATATATATATATATATACAAATACAAAAGCAACACGCACCGGTTAAATATGTTCTCTAGAATAGGGTGACATGTTAAAATTGAAGATTAAGTTTCAACAAACAATAAAAAAGGAAACAATAAAAAGATAACAGACATTACAAAATAGGGGAAAAACTACTTGAACACGCTCTCTTCTATAAACAGGCTAATAGGATTCGAGGAAAAACATTTCAAACAACAAATGCATACTGTTAAAAAGATATAAATACATACTCTTAATAAGACAAAAATAAATTACTTAAAGATAATTTCTGAAGCGATAACAGTAGAACGGTTAAACATACAATTTGTATGTACAGTAGATAAATTAAGAATAACAAAGACTGATGAAGAGTTTGAAGAAAAAAACACTTGCGCAGAATCCTGGGCGAATAATTTATGACGAAACGGGATCAAGGACAGAAGGAGCTCATCCATATATATTCAGTGTTTTAGAGTTTATATTAGGGCGATAAAGGCAAAATCAGGTTTCGGCTACTCGATTCATCAGTACTAAGTATATAAAGAGAAAATACTGCAATCGTCAAAAATTTGACCTCGAGATTTTTATGAATCTTCCCTGAGTCCGTACAGCAAATTATTTTTGGAATTATGTCTGTCTGGACACGATGTCTCAAAAACAATAAATACTAGTTGAATGAAATTTGGTTATCGGTTTTTACGTGAAAATTTCAGCTTTCCACAAAAATTTGGAAGAAATCCTTCGGAAGGAAATTTGTCTGCTCGTGTAACTGTTTTTTTACCCAATTTTGATCGCTCAAAAGCTAGGAGATATAAATGAATAAATATTGGCGTGGGGTTTTATTAATAAAATTGTATATCTGTATTACATTTTAAAGAAATCAGCAAAAGAGAAATTTGCCTGTCTCTTCGTGCATATGCATCTGAACAGGATCATTTGAAAAGCAACCAGCAATGCAGAATGAATTTAGCACATGATTTGTATCATTAGAATCCTCTATATGTATCAAATTTCGGAAAAACCCGTCAAGTGGTTGACTGACTGTCTGTTAGTCGTTTTCTTAGATATAGTCTGTTAGTCGGATAGCGAAAAAAACCCCAGGAAGCTAGATAAATTAAATATTGTCACGAAGATGCAAAGAAATGAGGAATACGATCCAACAGTAAAGTAGATTTATTAGCCCGTAGCTACTCGTTACACAAAAGAACATAGAGCTTGTGGGACTCAGTCAGCTCTCGTAACTTAAGAGAACTTTTCCGCAACTTTTGAGACTTAGGATTTATACACTTAAGAAATATTTCAAAATCATCCCTCTGAAGTTTTAAAGAAAGATCTAGAATTGCCTAGAACAAAAATAAACAATAAATAACATTTTAAATTAAAATACGTCCATGGATGAAGATAGCGTGGCCGGGATTCGAACCACGCACAAGCAGATTTACAGCAAATCACTCCACCTACCACTAGCTTACATTTTTTGCTATATTATAGTATAGTATGTGCTTATGGCATAACAATTGTCGATCTGCATCAAATTTTATACCCAGTTTGCCAAAGAGAAAAGATAAAAAATGCATACTCGACTCTCTTCACCACACGACGAAGCTAAACATAAAACGCACCGTAATGCATATGTATGCGAGAAAGTCGAGGGTAGAACTCTCATGCTGGTTAATGTTTTATCTTAACAAGTTTGATAGTTTTGGTATCTTTTTTTAAATTTCTAATCGAACTATGGAGCAAATTTATTAAATCAGGCTTTATTGCGAAGACTTTTATAAAGATTTCAAGTTTTTACTGAATCATAGATTATTCCAGCTATTGCAGCAACAATTAAAGAACTCGGAATATTTCATAGGATTTACCAAAAAACAATCCAAATGCAAATCGTGATGTGTATTTGTAAGAAATTCTATGGAGTAAATTTTATAAGATTACCTCCATTTCCCAATTGCTGCAATCGGGCTTTATTATTAAGACTTTAAAAGGAATTAACATTTTTAGTGAACCAAAGATTATTGCACCTACAGAATAAAGTATTCACAATAACCCCCCGGATTCAACAAAAAAAATGAATCCAAATGCATATTGTGATGTGTATTTGTGAGAAATTCTAAAAAGCAAATTACTAAATTGAAATAAAACTTTTATATTTGCGTAATAATGGAAGCTCAGTTTAGGAACGTGCAGTGAAATTAATTAAGGAAACCATTATCCAAACCTTGCAGCGTAAAAAGTGCAAGGGGGAGGAAAAAAAGAGTCAAGAATTCAAAAGATCGCAAATTCACTATTACAACCATGGAGGAACGCAAAAACTTACAGTCAACTGTATTGTCTCGAAGTTGTAAATGAGTTATTTAATTAGAATACACGAATCGTAATTACGAAATCTTTCTTTTTAATTAGAAAGAATGTGTTCGCTTTATGTCTGCCTTCATTGTTAGAAAAATGGAGTTGTTGGGAGAAAAAACAATGACGTAGAATAAATAAATAGGAATTTTTCAGATTGCATTGAATACTTTTAGAATACTCAAACTTTATTCGAAGAATAATTGATTCAAGAGTATTTGAAAGACAACTTTTAAGTTTATAGAAAAATATAAATTTCGTCTAGTACGTTTATTGAAGAATACTACACTTGTAAAATCGAAGAACAGTTTAGAAAGTTTAATCATAGGTAGAAAAGGAAATTATTCTCTTGAACCCTTTGAGTTCTTTCCTGCACCAATAAGGGGCGGTAAGGATTTGAAACAAAGAAAATAAAAAAATATGAGTCATTAGGGGATGGTATACATTTTGGATTTTGATTTATTTTCCCTAAATAATTTCCTTATTATATTTCCGCAGTGTTTTTCTATTTTTATTTTTCGAAGATGTGTTGCAATCGTCAACAATTCTTAATTTAAATTTTAATGTATCTTCACATTTTAGTCCTCCTAAATAAAAAAAAACGTTCTTGAAATTAGTCTGTCTGCCTATATATAAGATAACCCCAAAACGAACAATCTAAACAAATGAAATTTCGCAATTGATCTTTTTACTAAAATTTTAGATCTGCATCAAAGTTTGGGCGGAATCCATCAACGGGAACTCAGTATCTGTTCTGTCCGTCCGTGTATATATGAACACAATGATACAAGACGTGCAACGAACTTGATGGAGGAAAATATCTGGATATTCATATATGTACCAAAGTTTATTCAAAATATGTGAATGGGATGACAGTATGTCTATCTATCCGTGTGTATGGGAACGTGATACTTCAAAAATGAACAAGCTACAGAGGGTGTTAGCACATTTTTAGAAAGATTTCGTTTCGCTGTAGGAAAAATTCCTTTGCTTGGAAAATTTATTTTCACAACAATTACATTTTTGAAGCTATAAGTTATCATTTGCAACATAAAATTTTTGTTTACTTGCAAAATGGCGCTTTTAACGAAGAGATGGATGGAAATCTACGTTTCTGCTCTTTTCAAAGAGAGTTATTCTTATTCAGTTATTTACAGACGTTCTGAAAGCCATGGTTTTTAATATCTAAAGCCACAATAGGTAATATTGTTAAAAAGAAAGGAAAAAATTTCCAAGTTTGGATTCAAGTGGGAAAATTAAAATTGTTCCAAATGCGTATCCAAGGAAAAAACACAGTTCTTCGAATATTTCAAAGGTGAGATCTTTAATGTTAAAAGAATATTCTCCAAGTCAAAGATTTGTTGCAAAATTATTCAAATGCTCATTATCATCTGATGTGTAAACAGAATTATTAACACTGATTTGAATCCCAAAAAGGCGAAAAATACAATTTTCATCGTCTCTCTCCAAGTCATATCGCTGAACGCGGAACACGCCACAGAATTCTTTATAAAAGGCATTTATCCGGAGAAAAATGGAAAAAATATTGTAACAACAGATCAAGCTAGAGTCTATTTAAATGACTGCAAGAAAAATTCAATTTATTATGATCAGAGAGGAGAAAAAAAATCTTAAAACATGATTCAAACAATCTAAAGAACGTTTTACTGAGGAAATTATGATTGTTGCTGATTTTTCATATAATGTAAAATCAACTCCGCATACTCTCAGGAGCATATTTTATCTACAATCTTCTAATAGGAAATAACATCTCTTTACCCACAATGCCATCAATCAGTAGAACTGCACTAAAACAAAGCAACCAGCCACACATCACAATCCACTGTTAATTTCCTGGAAAAAATAGAACAAGAAGTCGTTATTAAGACTATAACCTTCACTTATATCCCTTGTAAATAGTGTACCACCCATGAGGTTTTGTGATTTTGGACTTTTAAAAACCGCATTATCCAAACGTCGACCTACAGCCTTTTCTGGACTTTGGAAAGCTGTTCAAGAGAAATGGGACGAAATACCTCCTCCGATACCACAAAAATAATTATCGTCATGAAAGTTACGATGTAGAAGGATACTTAAGAATACGGGCTATCAAACTAAACATTCAAACAGAAAAAATATGTAAAATAGTTCTTAAAATACCATAAAAATCTGTCTAAAAATGTGCGAACACTCTCAGCACAAGGGTTAAAAATTCAATAGTAGAAACTTAGTTGTATGCACGGCATATAACGGAGTCTGCGTGTTTAGCTTACATCACATGTCAGTTCTAACCTCTTGAGACCCAAAGGTATAATTGTAGTCCAATTTTCACAAAAATAGAGATTAATACTCTTGACAGGATTATATAACACAATATATAATTAATTTATTAACTGTATGTTAATAAATAAATAAATTAATTAATATAATTAATTATATATAATCAATAATATAGACAATAATAGACAGCGTAATGTAAGGGCTTTGAATGGAAAGCAACATTTTTTCTAAATAAAACACATGTGTCCATTAAAATGGACGCGGGGTCTCAAGAGGCTAAACATAACCTATTCCCAATGAATGAACTGGTTCATCTAAATCTAAGCACAGGTCTAAAGCTGTACAGTAAATATGTACCATACCATACCAGTGAGGAATGAATCTGAAGGAATACCTGGATATGAAAAATCACGATGGTTGTCGCACCAATTAACCGAGATGCAAAAATGAACTGATTCCGAAAATGACTTAAAAGGCAAGATTCCAATCTTGAAGGAACCGCTTTGTGGCATTTGCTACTGAACGGTGCCAGAGATTCTTAAAGCGATAATCCGCTCCATTCCGAACTATCAACATAACTGGTATTGTAACACTTCAGGTATTCTATGGCTTCCACATCGCTGGCAACAGGTTGTACACAATGCTAGTCACTGCATAGAAGAACTTTAAATGTTTCAAGCAGCAATTATCTATGTTGTACCAGTTGTAATTATATGGCTGCTAATATTAAATTTCCATCTGTCGTAGACAGATTTTGTGATCTTTACACCAAAATAGTAGATGTAGGATATATTTTCGATTAGCATCGATAACATGTAGATAGTCTATCTGTTTGAACTGTCGAAATTGCATATTTGAAAATGCACTGAGCCAGATAAACAAAATTTCTTATGTGGCCCTGACACCATAATTTCATATTTGTACCAAAATTTGGATCCAATTGAAGAAAAGAAAGTGGTTCAGCATGCTACTTTTCACTATGTGACGAAGCTAATCACAAAACGTCTCATATTGTGGAGGTAAAGAAGAATGTCGAGGGAAGCACACTCCATATATTTTTTCCTTTTAAATTACCATTGCAATTAAGTTCTGTTTTCAGCATATTACTTTTCTACGTCGTTTTCTATCTTGTTTGCAATATATTAAATTACCAATTAAAACTACTTTACTATAAAAACCTTCTTGCTATTGTCATCCACCAATATAAAAAAATAACGAATTTTGATTGCAATAAGATAGATATTTACGCCATTTGGAACGAACGGACCATCTGCTTCGTATGTATCATTATAGATGCAATCTGCGAGCGAATCTATTAGGATTCAACTCAATATCCCCCAGCCATTCCATCACTATTCTACCGTTACCAATTAATTTATAATGTCCATTGATATTAATCCACAGATGTCAAACTGTGACGCACTCTCTGAACTGCATAGATCAGCTTAAATAGCCATCGGACGGCACGAACGGAGGGCAACTAAATAGCCGTTCGATTTCCAGGCGTTCTTGAAAATTATATGAAGTAATTACATACATTCTGGAAAAAGCATAAATAATATTCTTGCGCTGTTTAGTTTTAGAATGGGTATAGAATCGTTAGGTAATAATTTTAAATGGAATTGGCTGATTTTATTTGTGATAGGATGGGCAGAGAACTATGAAAAATGTGTTTTGGAGATCCGTAATTAATGTCTATTAACGCTCTAGCCGCGTATCCCGCCTTTTACATGGGTTGATAGTTAGTGTATTTGCTGCATATCCCTCAATTTTTCATGGCATATTCAATTCCTCAATTTTTAACATATATTGTATTTAACTTTTAGTATTATATTGTAGAACTGCATTATATTGCATAGAGTTACAGATAAATAAGAGTTCGCGCTGTTTAAAAATCAATTAGACGTTTTCGCAATCTCTGAATATAAACAACTTACAAAGAGCTTACATATAAATAAGGGTTCGCGCTGTTTAAAAATCAATTAGACGTTTTCGCAATCTCTGAATATAAACAACTTACAAAGAGCTTACATATAAATAAGGGTTCGCGCTGTTTAAAAATCAATTAGACGTTTTCGCAATCGCTGAATATAAACAACAATTTAAAAAGAAAGTCTGGAGCTTCTGGGTTGAACTTCTGTATATAATTGGAATTTATAAACAATGAAAATTCATTTCAATATAGAATGTTTCATTGATACATCAGAAGATTGCAAAAGGGAACAATACGTAGAGAAACGCAAAACCAATCACACAGTTGCCAGGGTAACATATTACCCAGGAAAGCCGCAATAAGGATAGATGCGATAAATGGTTTGTTGCTGTAAAAAAACTTAAATCATACAAAAACATAAATAGTTAAAGCAGACGAGTTTGTTGCGCTATATTAATTTGTATTCTATTAAGTCTGTGCTGTACACTTTAACTGGTGCACGCTTTTCTTTTACTTAATTCGTTGACAAAGAGCATCCTGTAGCAGCCTCCCCCCTTGACTGTGCGATCCCGTGTTCTATTTCAGAAATGATTTCTTTCTGTATACCTTATATAACCTTAAAGTTTGTACCTCTATTTATGAGACACCCTGTTCACATTTTTTTCAGTTACTCTCAAATATTTTGTAGAAAAAAATCAAAGTGCTTCTTGTTTTAAATTAAAAAGACACTTAATTTATTTCATATTTTCTTCCAGAGTGAAGCATCATTCGACCCCTGTTCCATAGACGACATCATCGGAGTGATCCCCCCTTTACCCCCTGCCGTGAATTGAAACATTGCAATTTAACAAATTGGGTAAAAGATGACATCCCCCCCCCCTCTTAAGTAAAACGAAAGATAAGTTTAGGGATTTTCCAATTGAAAGCTCTTAACACTGTGAGGGGATTGATTGGGGGTGGGGAGAGCCTTCCGTCATGCATGTAAATCTTCAATTATTCGACATCCAACAGACTTTGAAGGATGAATATGACTCATGGCATGATCGTGTTCTTTCGAAGCTGGGAGAGCATGTGGATAAGGCAATGATCGAATGGATTTTGAGGGGGAGGTTGAAATGTTATATAGGGTGGTCCAAAATTCCTAACACAAACTTAAAGGAGAGATTATAGGTCACGATAGGGGAAATACAAATATAGGAAGAATTTGTCAATTGTGGTGGAAAACGATCTGCAGAAACTGGGTGGTGGTTCCAAGCCCTTTGGTCTAGCATATCGAACAAAGTCCACGAGTCAAGGATAAAGATGAAGTGCGGTGTCTTCTGTTGGTCAAAAGCGACATGCAGCGCTTAAGCCGCAATCCAATATATAGGGTAGATTTCCTTATGGTAGAGATTCAAGGGAAACTAGCACGTATTTTTGTTTTGCTTAACTCTCTGAACCCGGATAGAGTGAGAATTCCAGTACCTCAAAAACTGGAGTAAATTTTCGTTCTCGAAAACAGAATGGAATCCTCCCCTTCTTTACAGAAATTCTAGGAGGACGACACCCAAGTTTGGGCGATCAATTGTCAAGAAAGAAAGGGACTGCTTTTCTCCCACAAAATTCACTCACCCGAAACTGCCTGAGTCCGGTCTCTGCCGAATGGGGCGGTTTGAGGCGGGTTAGGGCTCATAGAGTTAAATGAAAACCTCCAGAAGCCTGTCCGATCACAGCGAGTTAGTTGATTGCTAAAACTTATATCAGTCTACTAGTTATTATATAATTCTGCTTATGAGCAGAGTTAGAGGGTCAGAAGCCTTAATCGTCTTCCTCTAATTCATGTTTCTGAGCCGTGCCATGCCTGGGCTACGGGAACTTCAAAACATGAACGGTAAATAAACTTGGTATGATCATCAGGATGTTCGAATTCGGAGCCCTCTTCAGCACTCCACATCTCTGTTTTTGGAGCTCATGTGGTTCCTACCTGGTGAGGTATAGATGTAAGCGAACTTTATTGAAAGAAATTCGCATTACGTGACTTATGAATAAAAGGAGAAATGTTAGATTGTACAAGGAGGTTATAAATTATTGGACCCATTTCAAAAATTAATAAAAAAACTAATAATGTTACAACTGCGTTTATTTTTAAAATGAGAACGCATTTTAAAAAGTTGTTTTCAGATAGGTAACGTGCCGTTACGGAGGTCTAGGTGGTCGTAAATTATTGGCCATCTCCCATTTTTGAGAGCCATTATCTGCAAAACTATTACAACTAAAAGAAAAATAAAAGCGTGTATTTGTAGGGAATTTTATGCTCTTTAATTTGTTAAATTAATTGTAATTCGAAAACTGAATAGTTTTTGAGATAATCAAGAAAAACAAAAAAGGAAACCAGAAAACGCGCTTCGGTTTCTGCTGACCGGTAGCCATTGCGTATGGAAATCTCTCGCTGCAGCAAATTTAGAAAACCGTAATGGTACACCATCTATCTGAAAAAACTTTTTTATTTGCTCTCTCATTTAATAAAAAGCGCAATTGCATCATTAATAGATATTTAATTTAATTTTTGAATGGGTGCAATAATTTATGACCACTCTGTATTTGATTAGAAAGTCAATGAACTACAGGATTATATAAAAGAAAAATAAAGCACTATTTTTGAAATACAAAATTAAGTTAAAAATAAATAAGTGTTACGAGAATAAATATTTGTGCTGGGTGTGCAGTACAAAAATATAGATTTAAATATCGCGTTAAATGTTAAATGAAAAGACGAGGGAAAATATGCATATTACATTACACAATTTCTGCAACGTTTCATGAAAATATCAGAATTTCTAAATGTGCAACTAACTGCGTCGTCATATTTTTAATAGTAAATTAATTCGTGAGAAGTGCCTGAATTATATTGCATCATCAGCATTTTATAAAGCATAAATAAAGATAAACCAAAAATCTAAAGAAAATAAGAGGACAGGAGGTAGAAAAGCAATTCAAAGCATAAAATTTCCTAAAGACGACAAGTAGAAAATAAATTTTATCTTTGTATTTATGTGCTCTTACGAAAATCTTTGTATTTATTTCCATGATATAAAAGTTTGCAAAATTTATATATTAATATTCGTAATTTAAGCTAAATATATGCTTTCTTAAAATGTGAAGTAGCCACACTGAAATCTAAGCATTTAATGCAAAAAATATCAATCCACTTTCCGTACCCTCAGAAATATTTTAAAAAAGGATCCTCCGGTGTTTACAACATAATATAAGCTTTCTTAAAAAGTAAATTACCTGAAATCTAAGCATTTAATGTAAGAAATATCAATTCAGCTTTCTGCAGCCTCAGAAATATAGTGTGATTCTAATATGAGCTAAATATAGGCTTTCTTAAAAAGTGAATTACCAAAACTGAAATCTAAGCATTTAATGCAAAAAATAGAATACCCTCAGAAATATTAAAGGAGACTTTTCCAGTCCTTGTTCCCTGCAACATATCAGTTGACTGATTTCATAAAAGCTCTTTCGTTTCTTTTCCCGGCATAAACTGATAGCTTGTCACGATCCACATTTAACTCGCTGATCACTTTTCGAAAGCGTTCTTCAGCTAATTAGACCGCTTAAGGTAATTAAATTCATTTTTTAACCGCGGAATGAAAGCGAAATATCAAGCGATGAATTCGGTAAGAACAGAGCTATAAGAGATAATATGGACAAATGCCCTTTAATTCTTTCTTTTTTTCTTTCATCTGCTTTAAGAGCTTTTGTCGGAATCGATTTGAAGTTGAGGATGCTATCGTTAAAAATAAAATAGTTGTAGAAAAAAATACCCTCTCTCTCTCTCTTTCTGAAGAACCATAGGAAAAAAAGAAACGAAACAAATAAAAAAAATGGAATGACTAAGATAAAAAAAAAGAAGCGAAAAGCGATAGAGAGAAAAGCGTAGCAGAGCTAAAAAGTCAAAAAACGTTTCTGGAAAAAAGAAGGAAATCAAGTAAGAGATAGAGTGGAAGACAGACCTTCTAAAGCGCAAGGCTAGGGGGGGTGGATGGAGCTGCAAATCGACGTAGAATATAAAAGTGCAAGTGAAGCAGCAGGGAGGGATCCGACCCCTTATGATTCTCCACCCCCTTACGATCTATTAATCTTTATTCAAGGGTCTGTCGGCGGGGACAGTTAAGGTTGCCGTCAGAATGCAGTGCTTGGGGTGGATCTCCACTCGCTGCTGGCTCGTTACATGTTTCCTGTGTACTCATCTCAATTATCCGAGAAGAGAGCTCCTCTTTTCAGTTAAGCAACATGAGAAGGAAGGGAAAAAAGACACACGAGATGATTCTAATTTTACAGCTCTATCTCGGCAATTTTTCCTGATAATAAAATTCAAAACAGGAAACGAACAGAATTTTTTGACCTCGGCCCCCCCCCCCTTCATCGTACACGTTTTGTACCTGAAAAAGTGAAGCGTGGAATAATTGCGAGAAAGGGAAGTTGGTTCTATGAAAAAAGATATATAATGTAACTCAAATATTATCAGTAACTCTGAAGGTTTGTTTAAAGTTTTAAAAAGACTAAAAATAAAAGGGCAATAGATAAAAAACAAAAGAGGTGAGCTATTTATCATTAAGTCTTCTGAAAAAATTTAGAAATTTATATAGTAACATTTTCTAACGTATCAAATTTTTATAAGTAACTTTGATGATCTGATTTAGATGACAAAGTAAATGGCTACAAATGCTCTATGACTGATACACCTAACCTGAATTTATAATCAAGTAAATGGTACTAGTTGCATAATATAGGAAACAGATTGTCATTGGTGTTCTTTTTCATCATCATATATATTATTCATTATAAAAAATGGAGTGCCGAATACTATATATAGTGGCGAATGAAAGGAAGTTTGTTCTGTCAAAGAAGATATGCGATGTAGATAAAATATTATTGATAAGTTTTAAGAAGACTGAAAATACGTGGAAAAATATATAATAAAACAAGAGAGGGGAGATATTTATCATTGAATCTTGTGAAAAAAATTTAGAAATTTATGATGTCACACATTCTAACCTATCAAATTTTTATAAGCGACTTGTGAAGATATATTTTTGTTGTTAAATTCGCTACTCAAGTTGAAAATGTAAATTTCATTTCTGAAGATAGTCTATGACTGTTACACAAAATTCAATTCAATTGATTCAAATTGATTCATAATCAAAGAAGTGGGACTGGTTGCATAGCATAGGAAATACATTGTGATAGGTGTTATTTTACAGTGAAACCTGCACTAAACGGAATCTAAAGGACCAGAAAAATTTTCCGTTTTAGACAGTATTCCGTTCCATACAGAGCTCATTAGTATATGATGATTTCTGACTGGACCAAATATTTTTCCGCTTGAGACAGGATTACGTTTCTCACAGTGTCCGTTTGAAACAGGTTTTACTGTAACATAATTGCATGCATTCCACACCCGAATGAATGAAACATAGAATACTGGATTTAATTTCGCAAACGAAAAGAAGTAGGTTGTTTCTAGAATGATGCATCATCTAATTCAAACATTATCGATAACTCTGAATGTCCCTTGGAGATTATAAAAAATCTGAAAATTCGAGGACAAATAGATAAAGAACTATAGAGGGTGACTGTTTATCATTAAATCGTGTTAAATAATTTGAAACCATATAAAGCTATACTTTTTAACGAGCACATGTTTAACAGCATCTTATGATGATGTAATTTTGCTATAAAATATGTTCTGAAGTTCAGGATTTAAAACTCTTTAGATTTCCCTCGTTATTTTCCACAACCTGAATTTATAATCAACAAAACTGGATTAGCTGCTTTTGTATAGAAAATAAATTGTCAATTATTTCACCATGAAGCATTATTTATAATCATCCGTTTTTAGTTTTATTTTTAACTTTAATAAAGATTGGTAACACAGATATGCTATTAATATTATCTGAATTCAGTTTTAATTAGAAATTCTTCAAAAAAAAGGGTTTAGTATAAAATAAATAAAAAAAGTAGATAAAAAAGTATCTTCTGGTTTCTAGTAGTGAAGAAATTTCACATTGCTAGTTGAAATCAAAAGAGTTCATAAATGCACCGAGAGATCTACCAATTACGTTTAGATGGTCAATTGTTTGAGAACTTGGTCATAACGGGAATGGAATAAATAACGAGAAAAGATGTTCAGCATACAAGCTACAGTTAGTCACGTGGCCACCCTTACTACTGTTGTCATGAAAAAATGTATAGTTTTAATATAAAAAGAGATTTCATCCATTTTTGAGTTAATATAATAAGTTATTAAAATATAATTACAGTATTATTAATATTATTTACCATCAATACAATTACATTACTATTAGAAAAACATTTTTATTTCCTAGTCGTTGACATTAATTTCTTTTCAATCTAAATATGTAGAGGGGCGAGACTCATGTTTATATGGAATGCCGCTGTTGAAGAATTAATTCAATTTCAGGAACCATTTTTATTAGATGCCTAAGTTCCAGGACACAGTGCATTAAAAGGTACAAGACGCAACACAGAGAACAACAACACAAGACAAGTACACAGGAAAAGAAGAGAGAGAGAGAGAGAGAGAGGTATCATGGGAAAAACCCGGATGGCTCTAGTAGCGCCACCTACCATAAAAAGGAGAAGGCAGTGAATTGTAACCGCTACAAATAATAATTCTTTAATTCACATTGCTCTTTTGTCGATCAAATTTCTGCAAAAACTAAATATTTAGCTTTGAGAATTTAAATATTTTTGCCATGAGAATTTGGAATATTATTTATTCTGATAGAAATGAACCAAATCTGCATTCATCAGAATGAGAAATTCATCCAAAATTAATTTTTCCTCGAAATCATTCATCGAAAATGAATTTTTCACTTCATAATGTTAATTACTTTCCTGAAGAAAACATTAGCTGTACTTTATCTTTGTAATCAGTCGTATTACTAATGCAATTTCTTGAAAAACTTATGATTAATAAGGTTGAAACAAAAGGAAGTTGTTTACCTATTTTCTCAGAGAATATTATTTCATACGAAAAATACCAAAACGCTCTTATTGCATTAACATACACTGTTTCCTTTCAAGTGCCCTAATTCAACCAGATAGCAAAATATTAATTTATATGCAGTAAATCAACATTTTATATTTATAAATCTAGTTCACTTGTTAAATTTTATTCATTTTCCCCTATTTCCCCTCATTAGTGATTAAATTACAAGATTTAATTTTTTAAAGAATTTTATACTGTAAATCAAAAGAGAAAAATGCTGTCTGCAAGCATTTTGTTGAATTAAATTCAGTAAAATAAAAATAACATCTTTAGCTCTTCTTGCATTTTAATTATGAAATCAATCAATTAAAACTGAATGGTGATTTTATTTTAATTCAATAAAATTATGTTTCATAATTTTATTTTGATTGTTCATTTCGTTAAAATTTTAATGCTTACATTGAATATATCATTTATAGAAACATAAAAATAATACTTTTAAAATTAAGTTTCGTTTTCTGATAACCTCAAATTCCTTAAAATAAAGGTGTTTATGTTTTAAATCGGAATTCATATTAAAATAATGTATAATTTATACTATTTTTATTAAATAATATAATAAAATTTCTTGTCATTAAAAGTAAGAAACGACAACTTTATTGACTGATATGGTTCACTTTTTCAGTTTTATCAAGGTGCCCAGAAATCAGAATCATTAAGATATTGCAATTACACAGTTTTTGGACAAATAGACGCAAACATGTTGTCATTCATGAAGTAGATTTCCTACTTTAAAATACTTTCAAATCATTTATTTCAGTAAATTAAGTGGAAATCAAAATTTGCTATCACAAACTCATCCACTTTCATTTGTTTCTTACGCAAGCTTGGATGAAATTTTCAATCAACATATTACTTCCAGTTTGAAGATGAATAAATATTAGGAATCTTAATGAAGTATTTTCATAATGTGATGAATTAAACGTTCAACTATCTGGATATTTGTTTAAGTTATGAGTAAATAAACTATCAGTTGATGTTAAGATTTATTTCAAAGATTTGAGATTTTCTGATGAATGTACAAACGAGGGTAAAATAAACATATCTGAAGATCGGTTCCGACAATTAATGATGTAACACTAGATTGCTACAGAGTAATTATAATATTTTGTGGTTTATGTTCATTAAAGTATAAAATTTCAAATCATTCTTGCATATTTCGAATACTCACGTCCGCAGCGATAAAAGAGCTCATATTTCCAAATGCTTTAATGATGTTTATTTTGTGTTTCTGTCTTGAGCTATCAAAGAACCTTATTATAGAGATATACGACAATATTTATTCGCGAAATTAATGAAAATGCTTCCAAAACGCTAGGCATAGCTTTATGCATTATTTATACAGCCTGTTTTATGAATATTGGCACTGTATAGGTTTTAGTAACATTTAAAAAAATTATAAATTGCATTTAATGCACGTACATATTTTACATATTATATTTAATATAGAAAACATATATAAGAAATATTAAACGACACGAGAAAAATCCTTGAAATACACCAATTGCTATTTTTAGTATGCGATATACAGATCGGATGAACTAAAGTGACCAGAAATGTCCGACTGTCCGAGAGAGATCCACATTAACGCAATTGTCCCAGGATTGAAGAAAGTTTCGTGTATTTGTCCAGAACTTGAATTTAATGTTCTAGTTTGTCTTGAATTTTACTGATAAATAAAAGCTCATACTATAAATGTTGACATAAGTGACATAATGTTGTTGACATGTTGCGTGCTAAGATGCTTAAGAACTTGATAAAGAAGAGAAAGTGAAGACATTTTAGAAAAAAAGAAACTAACCTCAAAGAAAAAGATTTTAGTCCGATATTAAGAAAATATTTGTGCTAACAAAATATTTTGAAATAAATATCTTTATTTTATTCAGCTCGAGTGCTGTATTTTTCAACTGGCAATTGAAATTTAATTTTGATTAAGAGGGTTTCTCCTCCCCATTCCTGTTATTATATATGGACGTGTTTACATCCATATGGTTGATCACAAACTTATTTCCAGTGATTATAATCCAGTTTCAAATCAGAGACATATATTTCAAACTTGTAAAATAATTAATAAGCAAAATTTTTTCGAAGATGAATCTTGCTTCAACGAAATAATTTTAAAATACAGTGTGTTCTGTAAAGAACTTTATTATTCTAAACATCTCTAATACTAATAAAGATGAATGCCTGTCTGTGCATCTGTTGGCGGTGTACAGAACAGACTGTAGAACATAGAGCTACGAAATTTGGCACAGATATACTTTGGATGCTGAAGATGTGCACCTCCGAGCCTTTAAAAAAAATTTTGATTTAAATTTAAATTATTTAAAAATTAAACCAAATTTCGTCGTTTTCTGAAAATAACTTCTGAATGAATTGATGGACAAAAAATTCTTATGTCATTTTAAAGTGCGAAAGTTTTATTTTTCCATGATATCAGTTGATGTTCTATAGGACATTTTATCTATTTTTTTATCAATTTTTAGGGTAATCAGAAAGTTATGGTCGAAGGGTCGAGATTAGAGATTGATGTAGAGTAGGCGGAGCACAGTAGCTGTTTGTCAAAGTCATGATCGCGCGAATCTTCAGAACAAAATTATCATTGACGTAATTGCTTCGGCAGCACATATATTAAAATTGGAACGATACAGAGATGATTAGCATGGCCCCTGGGCAATGATGACACGTAAAATCGTGAAGCGTTCCATATTGTTACAAAATCTTTCAATGGGTGTATGGTGTGAACAGTTCAACACGCAGGGTAATGGAAACTGAAAGTTTATTTACAAATATGCAGGGAAAAAAACACGTAGCACAGGTACAGGAAACAATAGTTCTTGCACAGATTACCAATGTAAACAGACAACAATTCACAGGTAATAACAGTTCAGCACTTTGTTATCTAACAACACAAACAGTCAGCAAATAACTAGTAGCTACAATAACTGCACTTTCAATAGCGCTCAGCTCACCAGCTTCCTAGCTCGCACTGCGGACGAAGCTCTCAAGTCGTTCCCAATGGGTCAACACTACTCCCTCTGATACAGGCGCGATCCTTATATACTCTCTCCGACAGGCCGCGACTTTTCAAGGAGTTTTCTCGTATATTCACGCGTATTCCCTTTCCTAATAGAAATATCGAGGAAAGGGTTGCATTTTCTCGAATCATCCATTTGTCGCCAAAATGGTCGCCAAGGTCAGGGGTCCCGGAACAGTCGCTGAGGTCACTCCATGCTTAATCTTGTAACAATATTTTAAACGCTGATCTGAGAAATGAGCTTACGCTGCCTAACCTTAAAGAGCTTATTCTAAAATTAACCAAAAACATTCTTTGAAAATCTCCCTAATATTAAAAATCACTTCGTAAGCGCTCCAGATTAATTTTACACAAATAATTCCGATTTCTTCATCATTCTCTGTCCCACCCCTTCTTTTTTCCATACTCCGTGACAACTGCTTCAAACGTTCCCCGACACGGTCCGGATAGCGCAGTAGGTTAAACATGTTCTTCCCATCCTTCGTTGCCTTCGTCAGTGTCAACAAATACTTCGTCGCCTTCTCTCTCTGTTTTTTGCATATTTAAAAGGAAACATTAGATTCAAATTCTTCCAATACTCTCATTTAACTTTTGCTTATTTTATTTTATACTATTTTCTCAGTAATTTTAAACATCTATTTTGAGTTTTAAAATTCTTCTCCTCATTTAAATGTTTCTTTTCTATCCACTTGAAATGCACATTTTTATTTACAATGGACAGAACTATTATTAACTAAAAGCCTGAATTACTTCCACGAAATGCAGATGATGGCCACAATGTTATTATCGGCGATTATTAAGCCTAATAGGTAATTTTAGAATGGTAAATTTGGTTTTATTTTATTCATTGTAGTCATTGGCTATAATCTTAATTATTAATCTTGGCTGTATACTGTTGAATTGTGATGTGTATTTTTATATTTTACTTTGCTCCGCAAAGAGAATAACTATTATCCCAAAGTATGCCTGTTTTAGTTCATTATTTATTATTTGCTCTTATTAGCTATTATTTTGCAATTTGTGTTTTTATAGTTTATAGATATTCAGTTTCCTAGTGCGTTTCTTTGTTCTTTTGTTATGCACAGAATTATTATTTAAGATTTGCGTTTCTTCAAAACTTTTTCAATTCAATAATTTTTTTATTTATAAATGGATGTTTTTGTTAACTAGATTTCAATGGTTATCATGAATTTAGTTTTGTGTTACATAAAATGTAGTCAATTGCCTTTTTTTACAGAAAAAAACTTTATTTAGTTATTTTGAGTTTAATTAGTTTTAATATGTAAATTATTTTTAGCTGAGAAATTTAGTTATTGTACTTCAAATTTTTTATTACTTATTAAAATCTTTTCCATTTTTAAAGAATCTTTTAACTTATCATTTTTTAACAGTTAAATATAAGAGATTAACTCAAAGTTCATTACATGCAAAACCATCCTGTGCATTTTCGTTTTGTGTATAAAGAATTTAAATTCAGTTATACTAATTAAACTGTTCAATGTTTCTATTTTTAAATTCATTTCTTTATCCTTATTGCAATTATTGCTTTCAGTTTACAAAAATTGAAATTTTTAAGATGTAGGCCATAATTGTTTTATTACTATTAATATAAGATTGGCGAACCAGCTGTTCGCCGTAATCGGCTAGCTAATAATATAAATACGAAAACGTAAAAAGAAGAAATAAAAGAATGGAGAAATCTAACAGTTTATTACAATACCTTCAATGTAGCTCAACGAGTACAGTCCAAGTGCCAGGAAAGTTTTATCTCCATAACGTTAGGACCTGGAGCTTTGAAAACCCAAACACCTTAGTCGAACATGAACGTAACAGACATAAATTTAATGCTTTGTGTAGTCTTTTGCATGAAACTGTAATCAAAGTCCATTCTTCTTCGTGGAGACGATGATTAGCAGTGATGCGTACCTGGATATTCTTCAGTTCAGCGTTATTTCTCGACTGTAATATTTACAGTCTAATGTTTTATTTCAGCAGAACGGTGATCCACTTCACTTCACACGTCCTGACGTGAATTACTTGATAGAGTGTTTCTCAAACGTTAGATTAGTAGTGGAGTGCCAATACCTCAGCTTCGATCGCCAGGCATAACTTCACCGGGTTTCTTCTTGCGGGTTACGGGAAAGGCCTTGTTCGTCAAACACTTGTTGCTGATATTACCCTTTTAATGGAAAGGATACAATCACAATCCTCACTGTTACATGGCAAATGTTGAAAAAACTTGGCGGGAAATCGAATGCAGACTGCACATTCTTCGCGTTGCCAAAGGAGCTCAAATAGGAGCCTATATTTTACAGTACGTATATTAAAGGTACTGTAAAAAAACCTTTTAGACGTCTTCATTCTTCTGCTGACAACTGCATTTCATTTCACCTCTTCGTATCTTCGTTATTATTGAGTAGGATAATAAAGGTCTTCCTTGGGCACTCTTACACTGTGCAAACACCAACAAGCATATTATTAAATAACTAGAAAATCACCCGTCATGGTTTGACGGGTGCAAATTGCCTCTTCATTCGAGAGATTTCCCTTCAAATTTGACGTGTTTTAATAGATATATATGCGAGAGAAATGTTTAACATTGATTGAAAACAAATAAAATAAACATATGTTTTATTACAGGAAATATTTTTTTATTTACATATTATTTAAATATTTCTTTATTCAAAAAACCTCTTGGTAAACAACATTCCCTGTGAAGTATTTTTCGTTGTTTAACAATTTTCCTTGTACTTCAGATGTCTCAGTGTGACTTTTAACGTGATTGGGAATACTAGACCTTGAAAGTGCAACATAGAGCTGTCCATGTGAAAAGATAGGTTCATCGAGGTAAATTCCAACATGATCGAAAGTTTGCCCCTGCGATTTGTTGATAGTCATCGTGTAAGCTGGAATTAACGGGAACTGGCGGCGGTTGAGAACTAATGGTATATTCACATCACTGGTGGCTAATTTAATTCTTGGCAAGAAAACAACATCGCCACGATTGCATTCAGATACAATTTGGCGTCCAAACTATATCACGCGCATGATGTACCACTGACGTAATTTATTACTTTCTATTAAAAAACGGAAATTGATTTGAAATATAGGTCTAATATAATTTAAAATTTCTCCGGAAGAATTGATCATAGCGAGATAAATTTTATATCAATCGATAGAAAATTTTATTTCACTATTTTAGAGCTATTAAATTTGAAATTAGAACGACAATTGCTCTTTTAAATATAAAATGACTGAAAGTTAGGTTCTCTAACAATGAAATAATGCTGTTTAACGTCTCGCGGTGCTATGGCGCCAGTTTTATTGTTGGTGACGTCAGAGCGTTACCGGAGGTTCTGGACTATTATATTAGTAATTATTGCAAAGTTAAAAATGATACGAGACAAAAGAAAAGCAAACTGCCATGCAAAAGAAACATTAGGAATCGGCAATTCAACAATTTATCAAGAATTATTATACACAATTATGATACGCATATCAATTTATTCCAGAAATTATTATACGCACTTTATCGTTTCTAAGATTTCGATGCAACCAAATGCGAAACTTATGATCTAATCAATTAAGTCGTCATTTAGATTTCATATAATTACAGATTTCCGATTCACTGGAAACTTTTATTTAGCTTCTTTACTTGAATCGTTAAAAGAAAATCGAACAGAAGGTCCTTTCCGTTTGGACTTTACACTGTTAACCACGGAATCCACTGATTTTATTAACAAAACTGCGACAGAAAAAGAACATTAAACCAATTCGTCGATTCCACCCAAAATCAAATTATTGAACGACACCAACCGTTGCTTCCAGAGTCACAAGGTAGAATCAATTACCTTGCCTCCCTAAAATCTAAGAGAAAGAAAGAAAAAAAAAGCATCCTGAATAAGCAGGACATATTCATTGCCATCCTCAGAAGTATATCCCTTTCCTCGTAGCAGTTTTTGCAACCTCTTCAGGGCTCCCTCTTTTCCATTGACTTTCCACTCCCTCAAAAATACTGCTAATCGAAATTTCATTTACTGGGTTAACGGGGAAGACGCATAATTATTTCGAAATTTAATAACCTATTGACTTTTCAAAAGTCCTCTTCGCTTTTACCCACGGATTCCTCCTCCACCCCCCAGACTCTTTTCATTAGTTGAGGCACGTGAAGGGGGGGGGGGAGGACCTGAGCAAAATGGGAAGGGGGTCCAGGGACATTCTCTTGCGCTTAATTAATATTCTGCTGCAGGAACGGCACAAGGCCTTTGCTGATTATGTAATGAATTAACAGACGAAACAATTCTGTCGACTATTTAATGATAAAGCTAGAGGGGGTGAGAAGGAGGGTGGACGAGGAGAGAGAGTTGTACTTAGTCCCGTTACGTACTCTGTCCCATTCAGTCCAAAGTGTGTGGGTATGTTGTCCCAACACTTGTAGAGATCTGGGTGGTATCGAGTTTCCCTTAGGCTAAACGCTGCCGTGTCTTCTCGAATTAATATTCAAACTGTCAGGAAGATTTCGCATAAGACTTCAAAATTCATGATTGGAAGCTTCGCTTGGCGGAGAAAGTGATGTTTGCCGCACCGGAGGCTGCCGAACAGTTTGCCAAAGCTAAATTAATTAGTGAAGAGAATTCGGTTTTTGAAATGCGATTTGTGGTCGCCTGTTTGGCTTTTGAGGTGTTTGTTTTGGTTCGGAATTCAAGACAACTGCAGAAAGAGAATGAGAGTTTGCGAGTCTTCTGTAAGTTACAAGACATGAAGTCCTTTAATTTGTGCCATACATATTTCCTCTTTATTAGGTATAAGCAGAGAAGTCATTTTGTGTAATAA
>BGPR01000030.1:886655-898514 GCA_013235015.1 Araneus ventricosus | reverse complement strand
CATTATATTATTAAACTGAATATATAATAATTACGCCTAGGGTCTTCTAAAACATGTAGATTTACCAAAATATCGAGTCGAATTTTTGGATAATTACAATATTTACTCTTCCTATATTTAGTATGAAAGAAATTTAAAAAATGTTTCATATCCAGATGTGAACAGCATATGAAAATTATGGAATTCAATTCCTGATAATTTCAGAATAACAGCGTCTTTTTAAAGGCTGGATTTTGATGACCTTTACAAAAATACAGCACCTAATGGTAACACTAATTTGATCACGGATATGAGTATTCAGAGCAACATATATCTATCTAAATGAGCAGCTGCCTGTTTGAAACTAATTATGGACAATTCATCAAAATATCGAAATCGAATTATTTTGGCGATTACAATAATTCTTCTTCCTATAGCTAGTATCAAAGAAAGTAAAAAGCATTCATAGCCGAAAGTGAACTATATAGACTTGGATTTAACAAGATATTTAATAAGTGGATTAAAGAAACTTACTAAGAAACCAGTTCAATAAATTTATAATATGGTACTGATGCAAAGTTTCGATAAATTTATTCTATTTTAACTGAATATATAATAATCAGAGAACGCGCACCTCCCTAGCGAACGCTAAGAATGACCTCAAACTGAAATTCAAACCTGCGCGGTTAAAAACATTATATTTTTAGTTGGAAAATTAACGTTTGTGACTTTTAGACATTAAGAATACTGAATAAAAATTTAAATCTACTCCATTATTATCCACTAATAAAGCACGGATTTCTAGAGGGTACGTTTTTCGTGCATCGCTTTTACGTGAAAAGTTTGGTGCGCATTTCTCAATAAATATATTTGTTCACTCTTCAGTTTAACTGTATGATGTTATCGTTGATGAATAACTTCCAACTCTCCACAGGGCTTGTCACATCTTTCGCTGGACCTTCTGTTCTAGGTAAGCTCGACACAATATTCTGACAAAATTTTGTTTTTCTCCACTGTATGCCATCTGTTCATGAAAACAATTCCAAGTTATTCACTTCTTCATTTCCAGAATCTCCGTCCTCTTCCGATTCCGTATCACGTTCACTGAAACTTTCATGAAAAATTCACTTCAAAAACATCTTCAGGTCCAAAGTCTGGATCTTTATCAGTTTCAACTTCAGCAAGAAGTTTACGTAAACACTTAATTTCTTTCTCATATGGAATCGGCATAGTGAGAGGCAAGTCAATTCGGCAAGGAAAAGAACGAGCTGACAGCATGAGCCGCGTGAAATAACTGGTCTGTGGAACAAACGGAAGGACGCGCGGGGTCATTCCGTAACCCCAGTAATTGACAAAACGTGTATTAGGGGACGAAAAATTCCGAAAATATTTTTAAAGTACTCAGAAGAGGCAAAGGGGATGACTAACTCAGCTACTGATAAGAAAGAAATGAATAGGCGGCTAGTTTTCTAGTAATCGGAGTTCTCCGAGGGCTTGCTCCCGAATTAAAAAACTTATTCTGAAATCAATTTAGTGACTTAATAGTTTGGTTTTAATGCATGATAAAATAGATTCGATTTAAACTGGGTTTATTAAAACTTTGAGAATTCCCAGTAGTCCCTTTTGTCCCATGTCCACTCAACCGGTTCAGTTGCCGTAATGTCATCAGGAACGGGGGCATGGAGCGGTGTTTTGTAGTCCCCCTTTCAACTATTAGCTCCAGATTCTGTTGTGTCAAATGTACACGTAACCTAAAGTATAGAAAACTGACCCAAGCTCCACTAATAAACATGATGGCACACTGCATGTGGAAAAAATACAGGAGTATTTCATTTTATGAAATTATCTCATATTCCGTCAGTTTCTTCTATACTGGATATATGAGAAAGTATAAGAGAAAGGTCATCTGATAACAGATTTTATTATGCTACGCAGGTGCACTGCAAATGCAAATTATAACTGTAACAAAAAACTTGATTCTCATTTTGCATCTACTAGAAACGGTGATTGAGTACTTATATACTGTTTCTGCCACATAAAGGGTTCAGCTTGCACCAGTAGTTCCCCAAATTGTTTTTTGCTCGCTGCGCTCTTTCTAAATCCAGTTTCGTCCGCTGCGCTCTATGTAAAAATTGAGCAAATACTTTTTTGCAAACTAGTCAATGATTTTTGTGTAAACTTCAACAGATGTAATCTGTGGTATGAATGAGCGTGTTAATTATTAAATAGTTTCTCAAATCATGGAACACTAAACTGGTCACAGCTACACTCAGTTCCTTTTCCGCGTTGTTTTCGAACGATATTAGTTATCAATTAATAAGTATATTTTTATTCCATGCACAATATAATGACGTTATTCTTCATATTTATCGGCAAATATCCTTCCCTTGGTACTTATAGTGAAACTTAAAGCTACGGAACACACTTTGGGAAAAACTGGCTTATACTATTATAAATTTCAACACTCTACATTGGAATTTGGATCTATTTTCAAGCATTACTATTAAGTAGTGATTAAAAAAACCCGCCGTTGGAAGAGAACAACATGTCCCGGTATCAGATATATCTTTCTCAAATATCCAAATTTCTTCTAGTATATATTCCTAATTTATCATTTTCATCAATTAATGAGTATACTTTTAATGCATACAAAATAATGACGTTCTTCTTGATACTTATCAGGAAATAACCTTCACTTGGTACATGAAGTGAAACATAAATCTACGGCGAACATTTTGGGAACCAATGCTTATTGTATTATAGCCTATAATATTGTAGCGCTAAATTATACTGTTATAGCGTTGCATATAAATGGTAATCAGCTGCATTGCAATTTGGACCTATTTGCAAGCGTTGCAATTAAATAGCGATTTAAAAAATCCCAGTTGGAAGATAACAACATCTCCCGGTATCTCCAGCTCAAATATCCAAAATTCTTCCGATGTATATATTCCTAATTTATCATTTTCATCAGTTAATGAGTATAGTTTTAATCTATGCAAAATAATGACGATCTTCATATTTATCAGGAAATAACCTTCACTTGGTACATGAAGTGAAACGCAAAGGAACGTGTCTTTTATTTTCTGAATTAGCGACGTTCCATCGTTTCCACCTTCTCTAAGCTGATGAATTCTCTCCGCTTTTTTGATCAATTATCTGCCAATTAGAGCCAAAAACAAAGATAAAGTTAATTATCTAGAAGATGAAAATTTCTGAAGAAAAGTTTTCACAAGGAATAAAAATGAGCTAAAACCATGGCTTATTATAACCGAGGGATGATTATAATGGACTTAGCTGGGGTTTCTGAAAAGTGGTGAGAAGGAAAAAGACGAAAAAGATAATTAATAAAAACATTGTTTTTCCTTTATAGCTACGTGTCTTTTCCTTCATAATCTTTTTTTTTCGTTTTCTTAAAAGTAGCTTCATTAGGCAATGCTTTATTTATTTAAAATACAACCTTACGGTAGTGATAAAACATGTTATGCCTAGACATCGCAGCGAAAGCAGTAATTGGCACAATGTAAAAGTCGCTTGCAAACGTCAAAATTTATAAGCAATGCATTATAATTAATTTTGAAGAAGTTATATCAAACTGCTTAACAAAGAATTAAACAGAATTGATACTTAGACAAGGGCGAAGCATGCTCAAAAAATGTTTAGCAAGCATTTTTTATTAATTTCATTAATTATTTATTAACCATACTATCATAATTATGTATATATGATGCTTATAACGCCTTTCATTTTCTTACTACTTTTTCATGAATTTATAAATGTTTAAAACTTCATTGATTTCTTTAATCATTATAATTTTATTCATAATTGCAACGTCCATAATTTCATTAACTCTAATTAATTATAATTCAGTTATACATGTAATGCCTGTAAATTAATTATTTATTTTGCATTTACTTACTCATAATTCATTTCGATTAAGCAAATATTGAATAAAGTTCCTTTTGAAAAAATAAATACTGAAAGCATAACAGCGATAATTTGACTATTTTTTTAACGCAACTGAAGAAATATTTCGTGAATTCGCATATTACATTTTGAAGCATAAATCGAACATTAAGGGTTTTTTAAATTTCTTACCGAAAATAACGTTCGCATGTACGACGGAAAGTAACATTTTTACTATCAGAAAGAGAGATAATGTTTTAAATTTGTTAATTATTTATGAATATTTAAAAGTTAGCCTTCCCAAATTAAGTTTTTCAAATATTTAGACTCTTGCAGTGTTAATTTCCCATTTCCCCCCATTTACAGACAAAAGTTTTATAATTGATATGATAATATAAAGAGATTAAGCATATAAATGCTAGCGGGATATGAGGTCTGTCTCATATTCATGTAATAGAACTTCAGATATAGAGCCGAGTTAGAATATTCGTTTTATTTAGCTTGGAATATGGTGTTTTTATGTAGACATATTTATGAAGAATGCACGACACGGTATCCAAACAGGTTAAAAATTTGATTTTCGGCCAGAATTCACATTTTTATTTTTTTATTTTTGACGTTTCGGATTGTTTATTCATTTACCTTTCTGAAACATATTTACTTTTGTCTGTACGTTAATTAGAAGCCGAGATATTAATTGTTTTATAACAAACCGAAAACCGGAAGTTGGCATTTGAAGGGACAGAAGCCTGTAGAAAATTCTTTTAAACTGCATTTTTCGAATTAATATGATGTTAGTATGTTGTTAGGAATGTTTTTAAAGTTTGGATACTTAACTTAAGAATGTGGCAACAGCTTATTTTTTTACATTACTTTCCAATGTGGTTTTGCATCGTATTTTCCAGCTTTCTTTTCTACAACATAATTGTGTATGCTTTATAATTATATGCGATTTATCGTAATGGATAACCACAGAAATAAAAGTCGAATTCATAAAGCGAAGTTTCAAGGAAACATATATTCAAATCGTCCTGTTTCAAATGGCAGCACTTTATAATTGGATAAAGCTGACGAATGTGTTCCCACTGTCAGAGAATCAAAATTAAAATACGATTCAGTTTTGGCAGATGATTCTAATATTATCGAACAGAATATGATTTTTAATCTTCAAATTCTGAACAGTATTCTTTCATCTTTATGTTGCTCTGAGTGCTTTTCAAGTGGTGTGAATCTTGAATTACAATCTTCACATGGTTTAGCTGTGAACATGGTTTTGAAATGTCGAAATTGTGTTTATTCAAACTTCTTCTGCACGTCTGAAAAAGTAAATAAAATGCACAACATAAATGCTGCATTTGTGTGTTTGGTATGAGAATCATAGGAAAAGAACATTCTGCAGCCAAAAAACTGTCTTCAGCTTTGAATGTTTATGTACTATCCAGTGGCGAATCCAGGATTGGCCCCTGGCTGCCGCGCCGGAGGTATAAAAAGTTTTGTATCGTCGAGATGAATCTCAAACCTCAAGGCTAAAGTAAACCAAAACTCCTTAACTTTACAGACTTTACTCACCTGACAATAAGAATCATAAAAACAATACAATACTTTCGAAAATTTAATAAAAATTACAATGAAATAACTAGCCAAAAAGTGTCTTCGACCATGTCAAATCTATAAGTACAAGTAGAATGACTACAAAATTAGGAAAATTTTCGAGCCTGTCAAGCCAGAAAGTAACGTTGAAACGTTTTTATTATATTTTAAAAACAGGGAAATTTTTAAAAAACCAGTTGTAATGATGTTAAATAAAATCAAAAATTCTGGCTTGGCTCTGGGTTGGGGGCTGTAGTCCGATAGCCCCCCCCCCTGGATTCGCCACTGGTACTATCCAAAACAGCTTTTAGAAACATTGAGAAAAAGCTAGAAGGTGCAGCTAATGATGTGGCATCTAAGGTAATGAAAGAGGCTGCCTTAGAATTGAGAAAGGCTGGAAATGGAGATGAAATTATTCAATTTGGTGTATCTGTAGATGGGACTTGGCAAAGAAGAGTACACTCATATTTAAATGGATGTGTTTCTGCTATATCTATTGCTAATATTAAAGTGCTCGACATTGAATTAATGTCACAACTATTCATATTCTGCAAATGTTAACAGCTCCCACAATTGTTCAAAGCGTACAGTTATACAGTGAAAGGTTTTGCTGAACTTGATAAACAAGGACTCAGCGAAGATAAACGACACTCACTTCCTTCTGTAAAAACTACCAGAAAAAAATCAAATGAATAATAAAAAAGAAAGTTCCTGAAAAGGAGTAATGTAAAAGTATAACTTATAAGACTGGAGCAATTCAAGGCTCTCAGTATATATCTTGTAATAAAATTATTGATATGAGAACTAAAATTTGATGTTTCTCAAAACTAGATTCTATGCATAATTGCCACGCTTCAAACATGATGTTGTGAACACTTTCTTCAAATGTTTCTCTAGTGAATGTACTAGACTAATGTATATTGTAAGAATATTTTTAAAATTATATACTTTTATTTGAAATATAACATCACAAATTTGCTGAAAATCTTATAATAATTGTTCGATTAGCTCTAAAATTTTTATTTATCCAAAGAATGTTAAGTTTCTAGTACATGCACTAGCCTATAGTGTGCAGTTTATTTTAGTATTAGCTTCATTCGAATTACTACAAAAGTTTGACCTCTAGCAAGTGTTTTGAAATTTTCTCGAAAAATAGCAGAAATTTAGGATTTTTATAAATTTGTAATAATTTATACTCAAAAATCATACTCTAATATTAATCTTTATTAAATTCAAATCTAAAAATCATATTTTGGTGTTTCTATATTGCAATTTTTAAAAAAATGTTCCGAATGTGTTCGGATACCTTAAAGTCGAATCCGGTTGAACATGTAAATA
Source organism: Araneus ventricosus (assembly GCA_013235015.1). Lineage (NCBI taxonomy): Eukaryota > Metazoa > Arthropoda > Arachnida > Araneae > Araneidae > Araneus > Araneus ventricosus. Next base: position 891,701 of record BGPR01000030.1, on the reverse strand, counting down.
CAATTAACCACATTGCCCAACAAATTTATTTAACTCCGTAATTGGATGACTCACCTGATTTTAAATATTTGTTGTTACTTCAATCTATATAAGAACGTAAATGACACGTGAGTTATTTATGCGTGCTCAAGAGATTTTCTTCCTTTAAATTAATCGCTACTTTAAAGTAATTACAGATTTAAATATCAAACATTCTGTAATTTGATGAACAAATCCGACACGTCATTCAATGCGAGGAAGGTAAAAATACATTAAAATCTTTTCGTTGTATCACATTTCACAAACTTGGAGATCCTTTTCCCCAGCTGTAACGGTGCGGAAGTTTACAGCGGAGGGTGCCGGCTCAGGTATCGTCCTCGTCATCTGACCACGGTTCAAAATTAGAAGATCCATCCAAACTAGCTCTCGCGTTGCTGAGAAACGGGACATAAATAAAACTAAACTGAAGATTCTTTTAGTAAACTTACAACATATTAAAGCAAGAGATCTCAAATTTATTTTGTTCTCAGATTTATAGCGCAAAAAATATTAGAAAGACGCATTTTTTAACATTGGCTGAAGAGAATATTCGAATATTATGGAGCTCCACCACAGGCTAAGGAAATGAAAGCTCTCTTAAATTGTAAAATGAAATCTCGTAGACGTAAAATTTAAAATCTTGATAATTTCAGCGCTCACCATTGCCACTCCTTTTGAACTGGATGGCCCATCTACAAACTCGGTCGAGATTTTACCCTCCTGACAACATAGCCCTCGCTCATTCAAATCCAATCAAAGCTACTCTAATTGTCTTGTTCACAAGATAACATGGGCAAAGCGTTGCTCGCACGCACCCACGTAAACTTTTGAACGAGGGGTGGTTTGGGGTTCTAGGGATCATGATCAGCGAAGATCTTCAGAAATTTTCCCGAAGTCCTTACATGAGAATCATTGCAAAATGGCATTATTCTGTAAGGAATCTTTAGTCCTACCATGAGAATCATTGCAAAATGGCAATATTCTGTAAGGAATCTTAGTCCTTACATGAGAATCATTGCAAAATGGCATTATTATGTAAGGAAACTTTATTCCTACCATGAGAATCATTGCAAAATGGCATTATTCTGTATGGAATCTTTCTAATAACTATTCACTATATCATTCACTATAATGTTTCCTCTACATAATATTTATAATTCAACACCATCTTTTATATCTAGTATTTACCCAGCCAGCATTTTCCTTGTTAATATTCAAAATAAACGTCGCTTCTTTTGAATTAAAATATTTTATTCTGAAGAAAACGAGGCGAAAAAAGAATCCTCCTAGCAAAAGAAGAAACTGACAAAACTTCTTTTTCATATTTCCTGTTTAGGATCGCGAGGGAATGCAAAAACTCATTCTTTCCAGGACCACAGGGATGCATAAGTATTGAGCCATTATTTTTACCTGCCAACTTTATGCGGCGCACTTCTTAACATAACACAGTATTGGCATATTCTTTTCGTATAAAAGCGCATAAATAAGAAATACATGTATTCCAAATCCTTAATCATCGGTTCATGCTTTCACCCGAGATACGTTTGGGGGCTAACAGGGCTAATACGCGAGTGAGACTTGTGTTTTTCTTTCGCATTTTTCCATAGCAACTGGATAAATTTCTTTCCTAGCACGCGCCGGGCATCGAAAAGTTCAGAAAATATATGCCCGAGATACAATATTCTCCATAAGGCTGGAAGAAATAGATCCATAAAAAATACCTTTTCTAAGCTGGTTGAGATGTGGTTGAGTTTTTCTTTCCCGGGGAAAGGGGTCGGTCAAAAAATAAAATCATTGTTTTCGTAAATAAAAGTAATGTTTTCTTTTCCATTTATGAAGCTTTCAATTGAATTTTAAAGATTATTTTTATTGAAAGGTAAAATAATTAACTCCGTTTAATTCCACAATGCGTTCAATGATATTAACTAAGGGGGCATAGTATCCAAAAATTGGCAGTAATATACATGTTTTATTGATTTGTTGCGTTGTTTAAGCCGTAAACTTTTTGTGTCGAAATATCAAAGCTATTTTATTATGTTAGAAATTATTTAGATTTTTCTTCACGATGACAAATGAAATATATTCATAAATGAAAACTTTAATTGTCTCTTTACCATGTTCACCTTTTTTTCACTTTTATGTTTTAACAATGATATAAGTTTTTTAAAAATTTTATTAGAAGTTTAAACATTTTGTAATGATTATCATTGTGTATGTGATCAAACTGTGAATGCAATACATTCAGTTGTCTACTTTTTTATTACAAATATATGTAAAAAATCATACAATGATTAATTTCATTATTCCTAACAGCACATTTTAATATATAAATTTTGCTTGTGTGATTATCAGACGATTCTTAAGATCCATGAGCTGTCTTGTGTGAAGTATTTCAGTAAACTGATAGAAAGGTGTAGTTAAAATGTTCGTATCTGAAAAAGTAGTAGGAATTGAAACGAAAAAAATACAAAAAAAATGTTTCAAATTTAAATTTTAACTAAACAACCTGGCCAAAATAAATCTTTCTTATAAATGTGCTATGACTTGAAAATTAAGATAGAATACTACAAAGTTTCATTGTAATAATTAAAACGAAAAATTAACATTTAAAAGGTGCCATGTTCCCATCGCATTCTTTCAGATTTGAAAAATATATTTAAATAATTTTTTTTTTAATTTTTAGACATTCAAAAAATAATACAGATTCTCCTTCTGAAGTTCGAATGGAATTTAAAATAATTGTAAAAAAGCGATAGCTTTGGCGAAAAGTATTAAAAATTTTGATATATCTAGACTTTAAAAAAGAAATTTGGCTTAAAAAATATTAGTTTTTCAAAATCGCTCTAGATCCACGGATTTATCGGAAGGAAAAATGAAATAGGTCCTTCGGTTTACTGAATTTAAATCTATTGTTGCTCTCCAGAAGAGGTTTTGAATACAGTAAATGAAAAAAAACACCTCACAGGAATTTCATATTCAAGTGCATGGAAAAAGAATAAAGCCATCAAAAGAACATGAATTGTATTTTCTTCTTAAGTCAACGGTAATTCTGAAAAAGGAGAAATTTTTAAACTAAATTTATAAATATATAATTCCTAAAGACAGCTAATGCATTAACCTTTCAAATCATTTTTACGAGCATTCAGCACTTTATAGAGTTTTAATTAATTACGTCGTACCTAACTTCATGCTTCTAAGGCGTATGGAAATATCAGAATACATCATTAAAACATTAACAGATCTCAAATGTAAACTTGCATAGTATAATTTGAAACCTTACTTTGAGTTACTGAGTTCAACAGAACTGTAACATCAAAGAGCTAATTGATATTGAAAGAAAACTATATAATATAATTAGAAAACTTTTTTGAAGTATATTTCATGCCTTCATTATGCTTTCCAAGTTCAGTATTTTAAGAATAGCTTGTATCGCAATTTTTAAGAATAGCTTGTTTCGCAATTTTTAAGAATTCCAATTTAGAGAACTAATTAGTTTCGCAGTTTATTTTAAAACGTCATAAGCAAAATCGGAACAAAGATATCTAATTTGTGAATTATTATAAAAGAGCAGAATAAACTTCTTGTTTCTCTGCCAACGCTCCTTTTTCAACAGAGTATTTGAAAATTCGCCCAGACCTTAATCTAAAGTTTATTAAAGCTGATTGATTTTCTAAAAGTATACTTTAAAGAAACTTAGTCTTAGTACTTTAACCTTAGTACCTGTTGTGCTTGATTTGCTATCTTATTAAATTGTACCTTCTGTTTCATGAATGTGTTATCGTTTTGAATGAAACATGAGTATATGGAAAATTTTATATGGTTATGGACTCCACATAATTTTTTAAATGACCTCGATCTTTCTATGTATGTATGACCCATAGGTATAACATTATTGTGGTTATATGGCATTTACATATATTTTGCATTTTTTTTGTCTCACATGACTATACAGGGTGATTCAAAAGTCAGCGCTTAAGCTATTAAAGTGATTTGAAAGTATGAAAACAAACCAAAATCAAATAGGAAATTATGACAAGAAAGTCAAGCGAGTGAGGCAGAGGATCCTGCTTGCCATCGCTGGAGCTGGATTTCAGCCCCAGGCATTTAAAATTTCGACTTCGTACCGATCTTGTGCAACAATTTACGAATTCTGAGATGGCGAACATGCATTTTGCGTATGGACTAATTAATGGGAACGGAAGAGCAGCTGTACATGTCTACGAAATACCGGATATTATATAAAGGGTTCGCCAATCCATGTGCTGCCACTGCTCATACAGGGTGGCCCGGCGGGTAATGTTCGAAAAACAATCTAACAGATGGCGCTTGCTGCGATCAAGTGAGACCAAACTTGGTGCGCATGATCATTAGAGCGGGTAATTGTATAGGTGTGTGTTTCGTTAGCGAGCAATGAGTTTAAGTGTGTTGTTCAGTTGTGATTGTCACAAGCGAAAATGAATAAATATTGAAGAGATATTCGAGTGTTTATTGTGCTCGAAATGTCATGAAAATGTTAAGGCAGTGCAATGGGCATGGCAGGAGGAGTTTCACTAAAAGAACTGGCCAGACAAAAGGATTGCAGCCCACACGATTGACAGAGAAGTCTGCTCAAGCGTGCTGCATGGATTCCAGAACCGCCTCGCTGCTGTCCTTCTTAAAGAAGGCGGTCACTTCGAACCCCTTTCTCAATAATTGCCTACTGTAATTTCAATATATATCATTGAAATCTTTCCATCACTCTTATTTGTTTTTAAATTGCAATTCTTTTCAAACATTACCCGTTGGGCCACCCTGTAACTGTGAATGTTACGGTTTTTAGTTGTAAGTGAACAGTTGTTGTGGATTGCTTATGTGCTTTCTACCTTTACTAACACTTAATACGCCGTATCTTGAATATCCTGTAAAAGAGGAAGAGAGGATACATATTTTTTTAATGAATCTAGTGCCCATTCTACGATCCATTAGTATAAACGAAAGTCTTTAACACTGAGAGATTAACACTGAAGCGAAGAAATGAACATTAACTAA
>BGPR01000030.1:872711-886645 GCA_013235015.1 Araneus ventricosus | reverse complement strand
GAGTCTAGAGTCCATTCTACGATCATTGACATAAAGGGAAAGTTTTTAACACTGAGAGATTAACACTGAAGCGAAGAAATGAACATTAACTAAGCAGATAAATCATACTAATAGAAATGTTGCACTTTTACCTTTGTAGAAGCAAACGAAGAGTTACTTATGGCATGAACGATCTTGATAAGTAGTGTTTTTAAATTTATAAGAAAGGATTTTTGGATTTTTATCACATTTATAAACTTTCAAAAAACGAAAAATATTTTTTTTCGTTTTCTTTGTTGCCATTTAGATATGTCTTGTTTGAATGAAACGCAGTAAAATTATTAAACATGTTGTAAAAATTCCTGTAGCATGTTTTATAAAGTGCATGATTTTTCTCTGCATGTTGTATATTAGACTATGCATATTATATAAATTTCATGCATTTTGTTTTATTTTAATATGCATTTTAAATATCATTTCATAGAATTAGCAGAGCCCTTTTGTCAAATGATTTTTTATGAAGAGTGAGAAAAATTGACCTTTCTTATTTTTGTTGGGAAACAAAATAAACACCTCTACTCAGACCAAGATAAAATTCCCCAAAACTTTTTTAGAATGAAAAGGATAAAAAGTGGAACACATCCTTTTAACGAAATGATCAATGGATATTTCTGTACACTTAATCTTTACGAAGATCGTAAGAACAAAAAATAAACAGAACAAGGAAGGGAAAAAAGGAAATTCGAGAAAGGCTTTCTCACTTTGAAAACAAAGATCTACAAGGCTTTTTTTCCTTGCCTTTTAAAGAGATAACGCTTAATAAATACTTGTATCTTGATTTGTTTCCAGAAAGGACAGCCCAACTTTGATATCTGTAGTGCTTTAAACCGTCAAATAACACTAGAGATAAGATTTTAAAATAATCCTAATTTGTAATTAATTACGAATTGAATTACCCATATTTGATGAACAAAAGTGTTTATATAACTTAAGGGAGAGAATGGACTTTGATATGATATCCATATATGCAAATTTATAGACATAACTCTATCAGTTTTAGGCGTAGAATGGTGGACTTTTTTTTGTTTAAAATATTAGCGTGTCAAAATATTTTGCTAACGATGGCTAATAGGACTGAATAAAAATTTGGAATTCGTAATGATTTCAGAAGCACACTTTTTGTTTCAAACAAAGTAATATATCGTCGCTTAAGAAGCATTTCCTCAGGCCGTGGTGGCCTAGTGGTAAGGTCTCGGCCCGGAGCGTTCCAGGTTCGAAACCCGATTCCACCAGTGAAGATCCGTCGTGTATTAGGTCCTGTTGCACGTTAAATCATACGTACGGGGCCAAACGTCCTCCCGCTGGTGTGGTGCCGAAATATGGAGAGGGGGCTCCAGCTCAGGTGTTCACCTCGTCATCTGACCGCGGTTCAAAATTACGAGGTCCGTCCCAAAATAGCCGTCGTATTGCTTCGAAAATGGACGTTAGTATAACTACACTACACTAAATAAACAATTCCACCTGCCTCAATTTTTTGAAATTTCAAAGAGAAAGAAAGAATTGAATTTTTCGCAACCAATAACGAATATTTCCGCATTCTTTTTCACAACTAGTGGGACCATGCGGTCTCTTGTTCCTATCAGATTCTAAAGAAATTCAGAAATATTTGTTAATGGTTGTGAAAAATACATTTCGTTCTTCGTTCTCGAAATTCAAAAAATTGAGACAGGTGATGCTGCTTGTTAAACAAACGATGTAATTATTTACACCATTTAAAGCCTTTTTCCAACTGGAAATATATGCATATGTCTAACGGCTCAAACATTATCTATTAGATCAAGATTATAGAGGACACTTTGTTTAAAAAGTTCCTGGTAAAAGAGCAAAAATTCAATGGTCTGAAATTATTTTAAGCATGTAAGTTTATATTTAAAAAATCAGATTCATGTCGGTAAGAAACTAGAATATATAACATGATTCATATCTTTTTAACGAAAAAATTCTCTTTATAATCAGAGCAATTCCTTCAGAAAAAGAGTATTTCAAGTTCATATTATGATTCTTATAAAAAAGTAAGCTCGCGTGTATCAAACATATTCTTCCATACGGACTGGGCGTTTTGTTTCCATAGCAATCATGCAAGAAGGATAGAAAGAAAATAGACTTGTGGAAGGATATTTGCTTACTAAAAATCGTAAAAGCTTCCAACTATAAATTTAAATATATTAATGAGGATGATTTTTGAAATGGTTTGAAGATGAATTTAAATGCATAATTTGATGGTTTTTCTTCCGTTTTACTTATTCATCCAGAGTTGAATAACGCTTTGTAGATTTCTTATATAAGAATTAGATGTTATATATAATATAGATGTTCTTATATAATTGTGTAGAAGTTTATATAGAATTTCACATTTCGGATATCTTACTCATGAATAAAATTACTTTCAATTTGAATTCAAATAGAAATTTTTTCAAACTGAATACATTTTTGGTATTATTCGCTGTTTACAATTTTTTATAGCATTTGTTTTTTTTAACTAACCAATTTCAAGCCCTGAAATACTTTGAGATATAATATAATGCATTAGGTCTTTTTAAATTAGTCATTACAATTTCAAATCCCATGCATGCTACATGACTTCTGAATAATCGATTTAAAAATATAAACGACGAAAAGAATTGTATTTTCAAAAGAATTTAATATTTGTGCATAAATCGTTCTTTAAAAATAGCGCCGAAGTGAATTTAATGATTAATTTTGTCGGAATATTTTACATTCGAAATAGCTTATCACTCGAGTAAAGTAGACATTTCTGGCTCATTTCTTATCTGTAAAACCAGAATATGAAAGATATAAAACAATAAAAAAAACTTTTGATGTAAATATTATGTTTTATCTCTCTCAGTTATTATTTGATTCTTCATTTAGTTTCAGCAAAATTCGAAAAGAAATCGAATCAGTCGTGATAAGAATCTTTTCACCTAAAAGTAGTATTCTTCACTTCTTAGGCCACGCTGTCCTAGTGTTAAGGTCCGGCCTCGGGACCGGAGGGTTCTAGGATCGAAACCTGATTTCGCTGAAGATCCACGAAGTATGGTGCCTGGTTCACACTCAATCTGACGTGACGACAGTTCTCCCTGGTGTGGCGTGGAATTTTGGAGATGGGAGTACCAGTTCAAGTGTCGTCATCATGTGATAACGGTTCAAAATTATGCGGTCCGTCCCAAAATAGCCTTCGGGTTGATTCAAACGGGACGTTAATGCAAATAAACTAAACTTCACTTCTTAATCAAACGACTTGGAATTAGTGTTTCCATATCATGAACAACTGTTGAATTAGAAATGCATTGGATAAAAAGTTAGCAGGTATTCTTATTAATCCTCAGCCAATTAACAAGTTTACTTTATAGATATAGTCTTAACTCATTACCCATTCATTTCATTTGCCAAAATAATTTGATTATTCGCATGTCGGAAATACGACAAGTCATGAACAGAGGAGGTTTTATTGATTTTACTACTAGAAACTAAGCAAGCGTTTTATTGGAACGGACCTAACAATTTTGAATCGTGACCAGATGCAAAGGACGTTGCCCTAAATGTCATTCCATTTTTCAAACTTCCATGCCTCACGAAATTGAATACCCTTGACTCACGATGAAAGATTTAACGCATGACAGGCCCGTATACGTGGTGGATCTTCCGTGGATTCGGGTCTCGAACCCATTATCCTTCGATCTGGAAGCCAAGACCTTACCAACAGGCCACCATGATTTAAGCCGAGAGAGAAGTCTGTTTTAATGATAAAATTTTTCAATAATATCAAGTTTATTGCAATAATGAACTGCTTCCAATAGGAGAACTGTTCTATATATTTTTAAGAAATCAAAATTCATTAATGTACCATTACAGCAGAGAAACGCGGCGCCTTTAAAGTACATTTTAAGAATTTGAATTTTTGATAGTAACCAAACAGCTGTCTGTTGGAGCATAATAAATCTCTCGCAGTCAAGTTGAATTAACTTCAGAAATGCTTACTGCTTAAATCAATCCTTTTTCGCTGCTTCTTGCAATGAACTTCAAAGAGTTTTTCTGAAATAAAACTAGTTTCTTAATCATTGATCAGTAACTTGATGAATCGGGCATGTGAGATTTCTTGAACAGTCTATAATGCAATTCTATTGCTTCTACTGAAATTTATTTTATTCAAATTTGCTGATGTCTTGGAATGCAGCAGATTCTGAAAGAGAAAATAAAATAAATACAAAGAGCTTTTAAGAACTCGCTCTTATTAGCTTAAAGAGAATAAAAATACTAAATTATTTTCTGGTTTTTAGTCTTCAATTTATATTTCATTATTACAAAATCATAAAATAAATTAATTTTTTTATCAAATTCACTATGAGGTGTATGTAATAAATGTATGTATCAATATATGTAATCAATGTATACTATCCCTTGTTAGGAATCAAAATTTAACTAAATTAATCGATTAACTGAGTATTAAATACTGGGCATTATAAAATAGTGTATTGGCAACCAGTCCATATAATTGTATAAAATTTCATCTCTCTTCTACACAAGAAAGTGGGTGAAACGTTGCTTAAAATATTCCATCTATACAAAACATAAAGCTAAATAAAAGTGTGTGAAAAATGAGATTTGATGTAATAAAAATAACTGTTAGACAAAAATGTCATCCAAATTCATTACGTTTGTAACGGCAATGGTTATGATTTCTTTAAGAATTCGAATGTCCCAGTTGCATCCTCGGAAAGTGAAACAAATAATAATACTCATTAACTGCAGTGTGCAAATGAAATATGCAATTAAATATTTGTTTAAAGTATTGTTGTAAATTATGCCAAAAAATATATTTTAAAATTTATTAAAATTCGAGAAAACATTGCACAGAAATTTAATTGAAATCATTGCAAAGGTTTGCACTTTCAGATGGTGTAAAAATAATTTTTGTGCTGTAATATTTTCGGAAGTTATTATGAAAAAACGCCAAAAATTTTCTTAATTTTTAATTAATTAAAATTTAAATTAAAATTTTAAAAAAGGGCTCCGAGGTGCACATTCCCACACTTCAAAGTATGTTTGTGCCAAATTTCGTAGCTAGTCTAGGGGGCTGCCCTTCAGAGCACCAACAAACAGACACGAACATTCTCCTTTATTATTAGTAGAGATAAACGTTTATAACCGTAACATGCATAAAATATTAAATATGAGTGTGTATATATTCTTAACCAGGAAGGTTTTTCTTATAAACTCAAATTTAAAATTCGAAAATGTTAACGCAATGTTGGCAGTCCCCTTGACGTCACAATCACGTGTTAAACATCATCAAGTATGCCCTATAATGTAACGATTTTGTTATCCTGCAATAAGAACAGCAGATTCCAATATATAAAGTGCGTTGGAATCTGTATTTATGAGTCACAATAAATTGCATCAGAAAGATGTTATTTCGATAAATTTTCTGAAAAGTGTATTTTGCTTTGATATCAAGAGATTGCAAGCTCAGCTTATTGCAAAGGGTTTACGGAAAAATGATGGTAACAAAAGGCTCTCCACTCTGAAGATTTTATTCATTTATATGACAAATGTGTAATCTATAATTTTTTATACAAAAACATATTTCTCAAGATTTAAATATTATACATTCAGTAGTTTTTAGGTTAATTAGTTGAGTCAATGTCCTTATATTCGCATTAGGCGGATAAAATGTGCATTGCTTAAATGAAACATCATTTTTGAAAATAATTACAGCTGGTTTGCTGGTCAAAAAATTACTTTTTCCCTTAGCAAATAATTGTTAGCATTATAAAATTACACACCCATGACGTTATTTTTGAAATAAAATCGTCGTCCTCAGATAATCAAATAATATTTTTCAAAAACGAAATCTCAGATCATAGTCACAAACACGACTTAAAATGAAAATATTTCGGAAAAATAAATGAGTATTTCGTAAAATCAAGCATAAAACTGAGAAAGCTCAAATTAACTAGATTTACCATCTAAAGCAGGTTTGAAACTCATTGTAGAATTTGTTTCCTTACAGTAAATGTTACTTGCTTTTATGTTTAAACATACTTTTCCATCTGAAAAAAGCTGGATCTGGGAAAAAGTAGGTTTTGTTGTAAAGTTTAGATATTGGTTTACATGCATAAAAGTTCGAAATTTCAGTTCTGTTGCTTGATGATGATCATTTGACCAGAGACTTCAAATTTTGGTGAATTTTTAAAGTTGCTGAATAATATTTATATAATTGTAAGTTACTTTAAAAGCCAAACAAGTATTAACTAAAATTCGCGTAAATACTAAAATTCTTGATTTTTTTTCCATTCAAACGAATATTTCCAGTTTAATATATATATAAATGTTTTTTGAGCTGGAACGATAAAGATTCGTAAAGTTTTCTGGGTCATCCAGAACTTTTCTATCTACCACGTTTCTCCAACACTCCACAGTGACCAGTTACCAGAGTCTCATTATCGTCATCGGAGGTTCACGGTTCCAAGCCCAACTCCAACGAAGATCCTTACGTATGTGTGCTTAGTGCTTGGCAAATCTGTCAGGGTCAAACTTCTTACCCCTGGTGTGCAGCGGAAGAAGTTTGTGTAGCAGGGAGTCCGATAAAGTACGTTCAATTTCTGTTCGTTCTCTGCCCACCCTTCGAAACGACGAAGCCCTGAACGAAATAGTGGTTCCAAAATACTAAACTAAATACACCAACTTTACTAATGCACAGTCAACGTAACTATAAAGAAATCCCCCGCCATTCGTTGCCACCGGGTGAACTGGAAAATCTGTGGAAAATAAATTCTATTACGAGTAACAATTGCATAAACCCCCATCTAAAGATGTAGGTCCCGTCATCGGCGATGGACCCGTTAACCAGGCAACACCACCATCGCTGTACCTCCCCCAGGAAAAGCGAGAGCCTGCGTAATGAGTCGGGCAGCTTCTCATCTTCGTAATTCAGCTTCCCCCATGCAGGGATCACAATTAGGATACGACCACCAGTTGCACTTAGCAAAGGTTGTAGAGCAGAACATCGTTTTTTGAATACCATATGGATCAAATTGCAGTAAGAGAAATAATCTGAACTAGTCTTTAAAGAAATGAATGATTCTCAAGAAAGCGTCCGGAGGAAAACTCTCTTACATTCGTGTGACGAGTTGAGCATGTAGAAATCAAAATAATTACATAATAATATTTTTATGAGTTATATATTCAAAATCTCTTGTGATGATAATAAAAAATGCCAGCGTTAAGATGATTTACGCTATCTTATAGTAGCGCATCAAAAACGAATTATCACCCAGAAAAATTATCCTTCGCTCATAAATAGTATTTATAAAATCTATGGGTGGCATGCTGGCATGAAAAATATAACTAAAACGCTAAGCGGCCAAACAGTATATAAAATCCCACTGAAAAAATATTCTTAGTCAAAGATATGATCAATTACAAAAAAGGTTGATTTAATTTCTTTAAAAGCTTCACTTCAAACCATAAAGCCATCATATCAAAATAGTAGATCGGCTAGAAGGCTAAAACCGTTTGATCAAGAGCCCTGTAACACACTAAGTCTAGATTACTCTTTAGATTTTGTAATGATGTATTCGGAATATTGGGTATATATTTTGTACTGATTATACAAACTTCTAATGTTTGTAATGTTATTTGAACCTAAATTAATACTTTATTTTCTTGATTAATTGTGAAGAAGTTAGTGTTGAATAACTCATGCATCAATATAAAATATTTGCTAAATACAGCATTCGATTATGCTTTATATTTCAAAATCGAATAATCTCCAAGCTTCATAGCCGCTCATTCACATCACTGCATGAACAGCAAAGTGAATAAGGCCGACAGACAGAGATCCATTCGAGATATTCCACTAAATGTATAATTAGATGAAATAACTTTTCAGTTTATCACGACAAATTCCGTAATAATAAGAGACGTTTGTTGATTTTCAAATTTATTTTGATTTTCTCGTTTCAAAATCACGTCATGAAACAAATGAGCTGAATAAAGATCGACGAATCTAAGTTCATTCGAGATATTTCATTAAATGAGCAAATAACATTATTCACGACACATTCTGCATGAATTCGAGGTATTTGTGAATGTTAAAACTTCAAAATCGCATCATGAAATGACTGAGCTGAATAAAGACAGGTAGTCAGAGGTCCATTCGAAATATTTCACTGTAACAACGTCGACGTCAAATGACCTGTAAATTTCTCAGGACAACTTCGACACAGTCCAAAACAAGAAGTCGGAATTCATGCGTCGTTGTCACGAGCCGGCCTTGGTTTGTATGGCACACGACGCTCATGTTCGATCCTATTCACCGTAAGGTGGCGCTCCGTACGTGACTGGATTCACCAAGTAGGCCAGTTTGGGTCCTCTTTTTCCTTTTTATATTGTTATTACTTATCTTTTAGTCCCCCATCATACGGTGCTTTTTAGCCTCTAGTGTTTTCTCGTTTGCAAAGACACCCCCCGCCCCGGACACCTTGCAGGGGGAATTTCAATGAGCTTCTGTGTTCCGCAGAACAGACGGTGTGAAAGATATCCTTATTTTCATACAAGTTTCCTCAAAGAGCTAAATCGGAAATAAAAACAACCGTCGATTTTTATTTTCCTTGATAGCAGTTTTACTCGAGTATAAATGAGCATATTTCAAAGGATATTACAAGCATTTGTTATTAGTGGGAGTATGTTGAAGCGAGGTATTATAAGCATATTTTGGGTACATAAAAATTATTATTATTATTAAAGAGATGCATTAATTAATGTTTATGGTATTGCGATAAATCACCAAGAAGCCTTAGCATTGGTACAATTGAACATTTTTTAATCGATTTTACAAGTATTCTTTATTTTGTGCATTGACTTGAAACGCGAATTATAAGAACGTTTTGTATACATAAAATAATAATGATTATTAAAAATAGCATTAAATAATATTTCTTTTGTATGGCGATAAGCCACCACAAAAGTAGAGAAGCAGCATAGATAAACCTTTTTCATTTAGGGAATTGGAAGTTTTCTTTATTCTTTGAAGTATGTGGAAAAGTTTTATACTACAGTTTCCGCAGTACAAAAATCCTTCTTATGATAAAATAGATGCGTTGAATAATTATTTTGTAGGAAGATAAGACACTACGAATCTATGGGAGTGATGAGATTCGTAATTAATGTGCGGTTATTATTATTTCCATGCGTCTTATTTTAGCATACGGTTGTTGGATTCTCATTTTTTCATTTTAAGACTTTCGGTCTTTATTATATGTATCTTGATAAATGTAGCAAATTCATAACTGTTGGAATCATAATTTATTTAATAACCGAAGGTTCAGAAATACAGAATGGTCAAAAATTATTGGACTCATTTCAAAAATTAATAAATAAATTAATAATGTTACAACTACAGTTTTTTAAAAATGAGAGCGCATTTTTAAAAGTTTTTGTCAGATATTTAACGCGCTGTTACGGTGTTCTAGGTGGTCGTAAATTATTGAAAATCTCCCATTTTGAGAGCCATTATATACGAAACTATTAAAGCTAGAAAATAGATAAAAGCATGTATTTGTAGGGAATGTTAGGCTCTTTAATTTGTTAAATAAATTGTCATTCTATAGCTGAATTGTTGTCAAGATATTCAATAAAAACTAAAAAAGGAGACCAGCAAACGCGCATCGGCTTCTGCCGATCGGTAGCCACTGCGTAAGGAAATTTCTCGCTGTAGTAAATTTAAAACTCCATAACGGTACGCCACCTATCTGAAAATACTTTTTTCATTTGCTCTCTCATTTAAAAAAATAGCGCAGTTGTAACATTATTAGTCTTTTTTTTATTATTTTTTAAATGGGGCCAGTAATTTATGACCACCCTGCATATTATGCATTGCCGCTTATGGGAAACGGGTACTTTTCGAATGAGTTATGCTCTCTGCATATAGGAGAACCGAAGATTTATACTGATTCCTCATACAATGCCATTTAGGATCCCTCATCAAACTGGTGCGAATTCGAGAACACCACTTGTAGACTGATGATACATTTACTAAACCCCTACGGCTCATTAGTCGCCACTTCAACATCGGACATTATAGTAAGATGCTCAGTCACATCTCAATTCTGATGGTTTATGTCTAGAATGTCTAGCTAGCAGCCCGCAAAGAATATATTTGCTGTCCATCAAACATAACAAACATTTTAATAAACTTAGCTTAATTTTTAAGCTAAATTTTTAGCTTAATTTTTAATGTTTCTAATTATATACTTGAACAAATTAAATTTAGGGGAAACTGCATCGTATAAAAAATACAAAGGATAAGTTTAACCCTTAGATCTGAATTTGAAACAATGTTTGAAGATTCTAAATCCTTGGAAGTAACGTTTTCTTGTTTTTTTTAGATTTTCTCCTTGAATATAGTATAGCCCTCATGTTGCTTCAAAACGGGACGTTAATAAAAACTAAACTAAACTAAACTCCTTAAATATAGAACCTGCACTTAACCATGTGCAAATGGAGGTAATCGGGATCAACTGCTGTTTAGAATTGAAGGCAAAATTCGGTGGTGTTGGGATGCCTGAATTTTATAAAAAGATGCCAGCCAGGTTTGAAAACACTCGAATGTTGGTATATAATATTATTTCCAAGTTTGGAACAACTTATCTGTGCGACCAATTATTTTCAGTTGTGAAAGGAAATACGGCCTCTGTCAGATTCAGAATTACTGACATTCATTTGGATCGGATTGAAATTAATTACTACGGAAAAGATATGCTTCGAAATAGGGGGATTATAGCAGAGAAAACATTCCAAATGGCAGGAAGAACATATTAACCCTTTGCACTCGAAAGGCGACTCTCAGCAACCATTCTAGACGGTGCATCATTTTGACGTTTCTTGATTTCGTTGTTTTAAAAACTACCTATAAAGCTGTAACAATATGTAGAATAATTTTTCAGGAAAAATGAACTTACACAAACATATTATATACGTTTCAATGCAATAATACGAGCTCTTGTAAATCAGTGTATAATTATGGATCTAATTACTTTTCCGAGTGGGCAAAGGGTTAACTTTATTGTTGTTCTTGTTTTTGTTTTTTTATACTGGGTTTTCGAAGCAAACGTATGCTTCTATAAAAATAGAAGTGTTTTCTTTTTGTTTTTGCGACCCACATAAACTTATAACTTGTATGTTTGGTCCATGCTTGTATTTGAGTTTAACACCCTTGATTCAGGCGAACTGTACAGAAAACAACTACACTGTCCAAAAGCGTTGGTGCGGTATGTTTATTGATATACACAGGTTTTTTTTCGGAACTTCTTTCTTCGAAACATGTTTGAAAGGTTTTTCAAACCAAAACTTACGAGACGAAGAATCAACTCATTCTTTCAACAAGATGGGACAATTACTAATACGGCCAAAGATTCCATGAATGTTCTAGCTGCATTTCCTATTTGTGTTTATTTTTCACTTGACCAATATCTATTGGTCTCCTAGGTCACCAGAGCTTTCGTTGAAACATTTTTTTTATTTTTAGGGGCAAGAAAATCTCGTGTGTTTGATCGGCAAAATTAACACATTACAAGAATAAAAGGCTTTTTTATGAGATCGAATTGAAAAAAACCAATGAAGAATCGTTGGGAAGAATGGATGTAAACTTTCGAGAAAGGCTCAAAACATATGTTTATGAAAATGACCAACACTTGAAAGATACTTACCAAAGCTGAATGTTTGAAATTGCTTTTAATGTACTCGCTTTCTTCTATGACAATAAATATTATTGTAAAGAAAATTAATGGTATAGAGTCTCCTTAAAAAATACCTTTTTTACGTAACCCGTCCTGTATTTCTTGAAATTGATCACCAGAGGTGGAGAGTTTGCGAGGAGGTTTTCTCCTTTTAATATGTGACAAACCGAAACTTTATTCTGAGTTTTCAGTAACATTTTTAGGGTGATATTACTACTATTAGAAAGCTAAAATCAAAAGAAATAATAATTAAAATTCATCGCTAAAAAATTGAAGATCATTGACATAACTAAATCTTCTGTTTTTCGAAAAAAATATAAATTTTGCAATTAATTTCCTTATATATTTTTGGGAGATATCAAATAGTGACAACTACAGAAAACTGTGAACTAGTTTAAGAAATATTTTTAGAAAGTTATTTCATTCAGTTTTCATAAGAAAAGGCTATTTATATCTTTTTAATGCCATTTTAACTAAATATTTGTATGAAATTATTTGCCTTAAAGTCAGTTTAATTCAACATTTAATCAATTGAGTTGACGCTTCAAAAATGTATATATATATATACTACTTTAATTAAACTAGTTAAAAGTTAAAGCAACTTTCTTTTTGAAGCTTTTAACAGGTTTTCCTGACAAAGCCACATCGAGTTTTTAAATTAAAAATATTGATTACTTTAAAATTTCAACAACACTGGGATCTTTTTATTCCCTTTTCACATGGATAAAAGTAATAAGCTGTAAATTTATTAGTGAGATTTAGTTTCTCATTCCATGGTGTGTTTGTATTTTTACTTAGTAAACCTATTTTTGCCAATAGTTAGAAATCTTTAAGTCGCTGTTACTCAAAAGTCACGATTTTTGGTTTAATATACATATTTCTGGGAATAATATTCTCTACTTTTGAGTGCACCAATAAAAGCTTGTTTAAAAGACGTTTCTCATTTTTATAATTTTTCTTTATTCCCTTTTCTACAAAGAAAAGGAAAAGTTTATGTGAAGAGGTTTATTTTTATTCACAGTTAACTTTATTCTTTTATTTATATCATATTGTTACAAAACTGTAATGTCGCTTCCATGCCATGTTAGTTTTATAGCAAGAAAGAGAGTTTTACAGAGGATTTTCTGGAGTCAAGCTAACGAACCCCGACCTCGGCGAACATTTTTGCGACTTGGCGACAAAATGAAGGTTTTCGAATAATTGTATGTCTAAAGTGAGTAGTTATATGTTACATGAGTTATTACATATTGAATCAAAAGTCGATAGTATGTAGTTTTGAAGTTTGCTTCAAAGGTGCTGTAAAAGGTTTTACTTTACTTGGCGATGAACTTTCAAGAAAATTCTAACTTGAAAGCGGCAGAAATTTAGAAAATAAACAAACAGAAAAAAAACCGAGTAACTGTTTAACATTCCTTTAAATATAACTTTTTAGACAAATTAATCCTACGATTTAACTAAAAAAGAGCCTGACTGAAGGTTATTAAAAACGTTTATTTCCTATACCCTAGTTTTTAAATTTGTAATTTTTTCGCGAAAAGTGGAAAAGAGACAGAAATTATTTTAATATTTTGAAGTGTGTTTGAACGGTGCTCTAAAAAGTTTTTACTATACTTGGTAATGAACTTTCAATAAAATTCTAACCTGTAATCGATAATTGTTAAAGAAGCTCACCGAATAAATATTTTACATTCCTTTATATAATATACTAGTCTTAAGCCAAATTAATACTAACATTTAACTAAAAAATAAACGTGACTGAAGATTATTAATACCTATATACTGGTTCTTAAATTAATAGATTTTCGCGAAAAGTAGAAAAGAAGAAAGGTTTTTGATGTTTTTAAGCATGCTTGAACGGTGCACTGAAAAGGTTTTGTTTTACTTGGTAATGAACCTTCAAAAAAAAGTCTAGCTTGTAGTCGGCAATTGTTAAAAAAATCCAACGAATAACTACTTCACATTCCTTAACGTAATACTCTTAAGGCGAGCAGGGACCTTCAAAATAATTTTTTAAATATTTCAACTAATTGATTTGAAATTTTGCAAGCATTAATAAGAGCACATTTTAAGAAAATACACAAAATTTCACTGCAATATATTTATTTATTTCTGAGTTATGGGTAGAAATTCTGAGTTATGGGTAGAAATTCTGAG
>BGPR01000030.1:858967-872705 GCA_013235015.1 Araneus ventricosus | reverse complement strand
GTAGAAATTCTGAGTTATGGGTAGAAATTCTGAGTTATGGGTAGAACTTCTGAGTTATGGGTAGAAATGTAATTTTCAATAACAATTACGGGTACGTACGACTCTTAAACCTCGAAAAACTGTTGGAAAACTGTCAAATTCGATGCATTATATCTCTGAAACAATGCAATTCACAAACTCACTTTTTTCCTAGAAAAATATCTGTTCTTTCTCATACATTTTGAAGCCTTCATATTCTTACGTATTTATTTGAGTGCGTAATAAATATGGGTATAATTTTTGGAGAAAAAATGAGAAAGTCACCTTGATTACGGATAAAATATTTATCTGAACACAATATTTTGGGAATCTAAGTAATTCAAACAGTCTGTTTAAGAAACTGAACCACAATTTGTTAACGTTTAAATTTGATTTCTATTTTATATACCAAATTAAAATAAAAATGTTAATAATAGTTTAATAGTTTTTTACTTCTTTGGTGAAATATGTACAAAACTGTGGTTCAATTTGTGGAACATAGCAAAATACATGTTCGGTAAAAATTTTATGTAAAAATATTCAATAGTTCTTGAGATATCGCACGCACAATATCAAAAAAACACATTTTGAGATACAGCGCTTTAAAATTATAGCCACATTCAATGTCTACGTTGAAGATCTGATACATTTTCGTTCATAATTGTGGGAATTTTTACACGCTGATTGTTTTAAATTGTTCGAAAAAAACAGGGAAATATTATAAATTTTTTTTCATAAAGTCGACAATTTTCGAGGTTTAACAGTCGCATGTCCTCTTAATGACCTTTATGATAGCTGTTCCAAAATTACTCAAAGTCACTCAAGTTTTTATTCTTAGTTACTCTAGCCCTTTTCGAACAAAAATTGGGGCTAATTTTTATGTTTAAGGAAGGAATTTAAAAACAGACTCATATAATAACTCGAAACTCTTAATTTTGGAAAAAATATCCCCAATATTTGATGTGGAAGAAAATATTTACAGTTTAATAACAACATAATTTCAATATGAATGCCAAAACATCTTCTTCATACATGCTTTTATACTTGTATAAAATATGATGAAATTTGAACAAAAATTGAAGCGCCTTCAACTTGTATCATCAAGGACATTAATTGTTATTAAATATCGCATTTATCCCCATAACTCGGAAATAAATAAATACATTGCAGTGAAATTTTGTGTGTTGTCTTATAAAGTGCTCCTATCAATGTCTACAAATTGATCAGTGGAAAATTAAAAAAAAAAATGATTTTGAAGGTCCCGGTCGCCTTAAGAGAAATTAATCCTAAAATTTAACTAAAAAATAAACCTGACTGAAGATTATTAAAAACGTTTACTACCTTTACCCTAGTCCGTATTTTACAGTTATGTCGCTGAAAGTGTGAAAGAAACAGAAATGATTTTGCCACGGGGCAAAAATCCACCAGCAAAATCGAACCTCGGCAGCCTCTAGCTATTTCCTACTTTTCATTTATAGCTTCATAACTACACAAATACTTCACAGTTTAGGTGAAAAGTACCTCAGAAAATATATTGTCGGTGTTTTTCCTCTTGCAACTAGTAGCTTTTCAGTCCAATCGATGGCAACGCATGAAAACCGGCGCCCTATTCCATCCCGGTAAATGTTATTGATAGAAACGCATCGCAATAACTTTTCGACACTCTATGCATGACTACAACGTTTTGGGTATATTTTTCTTTTACATTTTAGCGCCTTATCGAATTTCTCTTTCTGAATTCCCGGTTAGGTTGTTGTATGCATGTTTCTTGGTGAAAAAAAATTGCGAATTTTTTTTTTCTTTGAGTATAGTGGCATTATTTTTGTCGCTTTAGGCTGTAATAGCTTTTTCTCCTCTGGTTTATTTCTTGCGTTGGTTTCAAAGGTTGTATAAAGAGTTGTGTTTCCAAAACATTTGAAAAGGCTCGTTTCAAAATAGATTGATATATTTATGTTTAACTATTATTGGCATGGAAGGAAACATACATTTTTGTTAGTTATTCAATAAACTATGTGTCAGATATTTTATGTATACTTGGAGGCATTCTTTACTTCATGATTTCCATAAAAAGTATTTGAATATAGGGAACGTACTTCTTGGAAAAAATAATTTAATGACTTCGATTCAAATAAAGTGCTTCAACTGTATCCCTTTCAACATTTTACAATGTAAAGATTCGAGTGTATTTCGTTATTATCTGTACATCGTTCATTTTGTAACTTTTTCAACTCAATTTATAAACGTGCTTGATTCATTAAAACTGGCATTAAAATATGTAAGTAATATTTAATCGATACACCTGTTAGGAGGGTAAATGAAAACGATTATAACAAAACATTCATTTAACTTCTTTTTGTCTTTGAAATAGATTTCACTTAATTTTTATTTCATATTATTTTCCATACGATATATTAATTTCGAATACGATATATTAATTTCGAATACGATATATTGATTTCTTCAATCGATACACCTGTTAGGAGGGTAAATGAAAATGATTATAACAAAACATTCATTTAGCTTCTTTTTGTCTTTGGAATAGATTTCGTTTAATTTTTATTTCATATTATTTGCCATACGATATATTAATTTCGAATACAATAGATTAATTTCGAATACGATATATTAATTTCGAATGCCACAAATTATTACAAAATCAGGTAACATTAAATCATTCTTAAATCTCAATTTTCCATTGATTCTTCAAATTTGACAATAAACACATGGTAAGCGTATAAGAGGTATTTAGGACATATAGGGGTTCCCAAAGTACGTTCAGGTCAGCCAATGTCCAAGTTAAGAAATATTCAAATCAGACAATGCTGGCATATCCTATCAAAGACTCATTAGGGTCATGAAAACAACGAGGAAGAACATTTTTTTCTCAGGCACAGAAAATTGAAAAATAAATTGAATTATGCTGGAGTTAAGAAGAAATGACTTGAGAAATTGGAGGGATGTTGAAGAAAATTTATTTTTTCTTCTCGATACAAACTAAAACCATAAGCTTTATTTTTACTTTTCTTGAAATATTGTTTTCCCTATATATTTTTCTTTTTTAAACTTGTTAATTAAACCTCTATTGTGAAGTATCTACTTAAAATTTATATATGTTATATATAATACTTTATAGATATACAAAAATTTGCTCACACAAACCTGAAATGAAAGGCTAAAACTTTATGAGGTTTTTGAAGTGGTAGCTTGTTTCAGCTGCAGCATGAGAACAACTGTTACATCTATTAAATGCCATCCTTTCGCATACCGATATTAAAGATGGAACCAAATTTTTAAATACAGGACTGGCCAATGAAAACACACCTCTTACATATTTTATGCATATGGTGTGGCCACTTGTACCAAAGAAATCGCTAGAAATGGAATTTTTTGCCCGCACCTTCCCTATCTGATGGAAAATTCAATCAGTCTCGATGAAAACATGGGTGGTCCCAAGCATGGAATCTGTAATTTGGCCGATTTAAAATGTTATTATTTTCTAAATGTAGTGCATGTTTTGTCTTAGTGTGATGTTTGTGATCACCAATGTGTTCGTAATTGTCAAATAAATAATTGGAAAAGGGAAAGAAGACTAGTGATTTAGACACAATAAAACGAACTCACAAAATGAACGGGACCTTTGGCCTTTAGTGCCAAAGATGGCATCATAAAATTAAATTCTTCAAATAATACTGATGAAGAGAAGGTTAGTTTTGTTTGGTTTGATATAGGATTGCATTATTACATCATCGCTTTTGCTACTACGTTACCTTTTAAGTGATTGCCTCATCCTCGTGTATAACATATGCGAAAGTCTAAGGTGTTTTAAGTGATTGCCTCATGCTCGTGTATAACATATACGAAAGTCTAAGGTGTTGCGTTTTCATTGGCTATTGCTATACTTTTATAATGAAATAATAGGCTCCAGACATGGTAACGAAACTCTGGAGTGCAGATGATCACTTGAGGAGAAATTCTATTGTGAGGTTGTCCATTTTGTTTTACATTTATGCAAGCAATTTCTGATTTTCGATGTAGATCTTTATTTACATTCCGCAATTGCAATAAATCGACGTTTCCTCGGTATTTTTAAAATTATTTTATTACTCTCTAATTTGCAAATACGACGTTCGAAAAATCTTTCATTAAAATAATTCAAATCTTCCTTATTGACTTAACAATAAATCCTTCTTCGTAAAATGAAATTCAAATCTTCCTTATTGACTTAACAATAAATCCTTCTTCGTAAAATGAAATTCAGATCTTCCTGATCTAACAGAATGTATTTCTTAAAATAACTCATTTATTCTGCACAATCGATACGGATATGTCATTCGTGACAAATTAGCAAACACTGACATTCAAATAAAGAAAGGCCAACAACCAAATACAAATTCAGTATCTCTTTACCAATGGCTTTTTTCTGCCTGTAGCGTTCCACTCGATTCCAGCAAGCCAAGTCTCTTTTTGGCATACCTGTCCCTTAATCAGCTCTCTTAAGTTGTTGGCTCTTTTTTTGCTGCAGTTTTCCGCTTTCCCGCTTTTTCTAGTTTATTTAATTCTCCCGAACCTTTTCTTTTTTTCAATTTGTAGCTTCGAGGAGGCTTTCGTTTGCCAATGGAACGTAACTAGAATGTTTCATGAGTTCCTTTCTCCTTATATATTTCGGATTCGTTTGTTTCTTTATTACCGGGATAGAGAAGCACCCTGATTATCCAATTGAATTTGATGTGTATCAAGTCAGCGAAATACGTCGTAAGAATTTTAATAGATTTTAAAAAAAAAAAACTAGCTGTCTTTGAAAAGGTTCAGGTACGGGGGCATGGGGCTGCGTTCTGTCTTTGGAAAGGTGCCACGAATGCGTGTCGGATGGTTAAAAAGAATGATTTAGTGCAAATTCTCTTACTCACTTGGAGTTTTCATTTCTTCATTAGGGCAAATTAGTTCTCCTACAGCGCCTGAAGTTTCGCACTAAAGAAAGCCAGCTTGAGTTTGTTCTCCAAGACTTTCCTCGTATACTGATATAATAGGGATGGCTATGCATTTAGCTTCATAGTGTAATGAAGAAAATCAAGTATGGACTTTGGACAGTTTCCCCTTCACCGATGTGCATTCAGATGCATGGAATTTACAATAAGCGCACAGGAATTTCACTTTCTTCTTTATTCTTGAAATAACAACGCACACACAATAGACGATCACAACAGAACGCAACACATGCTAACAGAATATACACATATTTGAATATTTAGCCGCTGACAAAGAGCGATCTGTGCCCAATTCCACAATGTAGACAAACGTCGCGCCGAAGTACGATTCATCAACAACTGAAACCAACTGCGACTACTCTTGAACTGCATTGCATCTATTTACAAGGTATGCACAGCGCCATCTATAGACATCATTCATTTACATATTTAGTGTATGAATAATAATAAATAAAAGATAACGATTACAAATAAGATTACAGATTTGATATACATGAACAACCTATGAGGTATAAAGTTTGAATCCGGTCTACTACAAAACAAGGGGTGTAATGGAGCCGGATAGTCGTTCCGGCACTGCTTTTCCGAAGAGAAATAAATAAGAAATATGGTGACAACGTCCTTTAAAGAGCGCGATTTTTGTCACCCCGAGCTTACGATTTTTGCGACTACACTATTGATAAAACCACATGCAAAGTTTAATTCATTTTTGCGTTTCCGAGCTATAGCTTTCGCACCACATTTAATTTTTGAAATAGTTCAATCAAGTTTCCATTAATAGTAAAAATGTTTTAGTAATATATTGTCTGTGCTTATTTCAAATGAATGAACGCCTATGCGACAACGGTACACTGTAAAAAAAATCCCGTAAAATTTACGGTTTTAAATTGGCAGCTGGGTTGGTTGTGCAAAACCGTAAAAGTTACGAAGTAAATCCGTAGGCACAACGGTCTTTTACCATACAGGAACAAGTTTTTCCCGTAAAAGTTACGAAGTAAATCCGTAGTCACAACGGTTTTTTACCGTATGAAATCAAGTTTTCTCCGTAAAAATTAAGTTATCGAAGTAAGTGACGTCATCGACTGAGTTGAGTTGTTTTTCTCCTTCTGTTCGAGTTGAGTTGAAATGTGCTGATGTATATTATCAATTAAGAATATTTTTTAATCAAGGCTTAATTATTAATTTCAATTAGTTAAATTAATATAATTTTTAATTGAACTTACTTGGACGATTTCGATGCAAGATGGTGACAAAACTTCTAACACCTCCGAGCCGGGGATCGAAACCGCGTTCATAGAAATAAAAGGCAGTCGCTGTAACCACTAGACCACCGGAGACTTCATAAAATGAAGTAAAAATAATCTATTTGAGTTTTAAAGTCACTATAGCTCTAGTGGCGCCACTTAGTGGTGTAAATATCAACTATTGCCAGTACACGTGTTTTAAGGTTAGCTTTCATGAGTGACAACAGGTTACTGCAACATGTGTAAACAATAGCGGAGATGGAACCCTATTAAAAACATGAAATGAATGCAATAAAATTACATTTAAGAAAAGGGAAAGTTATCGTACGGAAAACAATACCGTATGACGAAAAATAGAATTTGTACTGACGGTTTTAAACCGTTTATGGCTGGGGCGGAAAACGGTGAAAAACCGTTTTGTCAACCAAACAGCTTTAAACCGTCAAATATACGGAAAAAGTCCGAGAAAAAAACGGATATTTTTTACAGTGTAACAATACGTACATTTTCCGGCGACATTCATCATATTTTTTATATTATTTTATCAGTTTATTTCGGATGAACTTTATGAAAAGGGCTTTAAGAAGTATTTAAACCAAGAATTAATTTATGTCTTCAATCAATATTGTCTGATTTAAACCGAGAATTAATTTACATCTTCAATCAATATTGTCTGCATGAACTGTAAAAGAATGCAACACTTTCTTAAATCTTGATTTACGGATTATTCATTTCACATAAAGAAATTCAAATTGAAAAATATGTTTAATGTTGCTGAACTATAATGTTAATCGTAATCAGTCATCAAATATTTGAACAGCAATCTGAGTAAAATTAATGGTTATTTTCATAAATTACATTTCTAGACTGATTATCTGAACTTTTAAATAATTTTCCATGAGTCTGAAAGAAATTAATTCATTTCTAAGAATATTCATCATGTGATTTTGAAAGTGCTTCTGTTTCCATTTATTTTGCTCATCAGCTAGTTCTACATTTGCCAAACAACGACAAAAACAAAACCTAAAGGAAGAATATAAATAAATTTCTCTTGATTGTAATGTTATTACGTATGTCATAGGAGGAATATAAGTAACGAGGCTTGAGAATTGAAAGAATTGTTGAAGATCTTATAGAATCGAAAAGGATATAACTTTAAAACAAAGCGCAGGGATAAAAACAAATTTAGAAATTTTGACTGATATTTCATCTCTATGTTGCGATGTAGAGAAAAAAATTATTTTACGCATTTTCAACTAGAGTTGGGAATTCATTTGTCGTATTGCTAGAAGGAAAAAGAAAACGGAAGATAGCGCCTTAAATTTTTTGTAATAAACACAACTAACTTTTGGCCCTTTAGACCTGATATATTATGAAACAAACTTTGACATTTCTATCTGCATTGCTTTGTATTAATTATTTTTAACTAGAGACGGAAATAGATTTTTTTCTTGGAAAAAACGGGAAAAAAGCGTCTTAAATTTTCCAATAAGCATAACTAACTTTTGACATCTCTCTCTGAATTGTTTTGATACTTGCTTCGGCATTTAAATTGTTTTGAAAGGATAGTTTATTTATTTGCGAATTATTAAACGAGATTCCTTAATAATGTTCTAAACTATATCCGTTTATACAAAATTAGAACCAGATGGCTAATGTATATTTTCGAATTTTAGTTTACCAACTTTTTCAATAAGTTAGTTCTTTTTCTTAGAAAATTATATTAAAATCATTGTGTTTCATTTAACAAAGAGTCGGGAATAAATCAATGGTAGTGATACCAGATTATTAACATCGCTCGAAATAATGAGGTTGGTTTAGTTTAGCTATATTAACGTACCGTTTTGAAGCAACACGAGGGATATTTTGGGACGGTCCTCGTAATTTTGAACCACGGTCAGATGACGAGGACGACACCTGAACTGGCACCCCCTCTCCGAGCTTCCGCTCCACGCCAGCGAGAGGACGTTTAGCCACTGCGTATGATTTGGCGTGCGGCGGATCTACGGTAGAATCGGGTTTCGAGCCTGGAACCCTCCGGCCCTAGGGCCGGGGCCTTGCCACTAGGCTACCGCGGCCCTATAATAATGGGGTTGGATATACAAACTTATAAATTTCTCATTTTAGCTTTCAAACTTTCAGTCAAAGCACTTTTTACTTTAAATTAAATAAATCTTTCTTTATCATTCTTCCGTTCGTAGAAAATAAATAGAAAACTATATATAGTGAAATTATTAATATTTACAATATTAAGAACTATGTACAAATTTAGAAATCATTAAGAATAATTCCTTAGCTCCACAATATTTCAAAGCAAGTAATCGTAACTTTCTCCACCGGTCTTTATTCTCAACTGTCAGAAGGAAATCAATCACAAACTTCTTTATTCATAATTATCGGACGGAAAGAAATATTAATATCTTTATAAAGTGAGCCTGCTCAGTTAATACTGCAACAGTGCAAGTCCGAAGGCAGAGAAAAAATTCTTCTTGTACAGAATCTGTACCGTTGTCTGGTAGCTTAGTAATAGAGCAACTGCAAAAATCGATCGCAGGAAAAATTCTTCGGGTACAAAATCTACAGCACGCATTAAGAAAAGCTTATACTTCGTGAACTAACTTAGTTGTCCGAAGACAGAGAGAAACCTTTCTACTAGTACACAGTATGTACCGTTATCTAGTTACTTAGTACTACAGCAACGGTACCATCCCGATCGCAGGAAAAATTCTTACAGTACGGAATCTATAATACCACTGACCAATTGTACTATTAAAATTTTTCATTAATACTACTGCAGGAGAAAGACTTGTTGATGACCTCGTGGAGTAAATTTTGAAATTATTTTCTAATATCTATTACGGATCTTTTTTATTTTCTTCTTATACAGAATTAATATATGTGTACCACATATAAGGTGAAGTCATAAAACATATTAAATACGACAATATAATTTGTTTTCAGCAAAAACTGACTTCAACTATTTTTTAAAAAATTGAGCATTTCACTTTTAGTTTTCCTTTATAAAAAAAACTCCAAAATGATAATTTCGTCAAACTCTAACGGCACTATTCTCTGAAAAAATATACAAACCACATAAAAAATTTCTATTTTTTTCTTACAATGGCGATAAAAAGTGAAATTCTTTTTATGTCTTTAGGCGAAGAGCATTCTTTAAACGCTATTAAGCTGGTTGGTTTCAAAATCCTTCAGGTTCTAGTTCTAATCGGATTCTGTAGCCACGTATGGCATCCGCCTGTGGAAGGTCGACCAATCAAAAGAAGTCGTGAACTCATCACGTGATGTATTGAAGCCAATACCGTGAAAGATCTGGTCTTCTTTTTTGAGTAACGGTGACGGCTGGTTCTGATGGGTGTCCTAGGAATTAATTTTCGCAGTATCGGACGATGGAAAAGAGAAAGAAAGAGAGAGAGAAAGAAAGAAAAAAGGCAAGAAGAGAGAAAAAGCAACAAAACAGACCGACTTTTCTTCCATCTCCCATCGCTGTCCCGCAAGGAATGATAACAAAATGTCATTGCGTATAACTCTAGTGTCCACAGAATGACAGTAATAAGAATGGAAGCGGAAAAGGCATTAGTAAGGTCCAAATGGAAAAATTGTCAGGGATATTGCTTTCTTTAAATAGCGAGGGCTGAACATCTCCGGAAATATTATTAAGCGCAGATGCTCGACCGCCCTCAAAAAAGAATTCATGTGACATTAAATGACAACTATTTTATTTCGATTTTAAATCCAAAATACTTTATGCGCATATAAACGTTAAATGGAACTTATCTATCGGGAAAATGTCTGATTTAGAAATCATATACAATTTTCTTTTTTTTAATTCAACAAAGTTTGTTCATTAATTGATTAGGGAATCTGGTTCATATTAGAATTACACCGTCATTAATCCTCCAGCTGCGTATTCCTTGATTTAGCGGTGATGGAAGCTGTTCCCTTTTGTGCTGCAGCTTGCTTTTTCCTCGGAAAAATGTGCTTATTTCTAACTATTACAGCTCTGAATTACCTTATACCATTTTAGTACTGCATATAAATAATAATTTGCTTCGTTTCGAAAGTATTTGGATATATTATCAAACGTTGCATCTAAGTGGCTATTAAAAAGTCATCACTCGGTGAACTTCACTGCTTTAGGGTGCTTTAGAATTAACACAAATTCTTTCTCTTATTTTATTTCAATTCAAATGAACCGAAGTAATGATAAAAGTGCTTGTAAGTCATCCAGATTCTAAGTACATATGCCATCAAGTTTCACTTAGGAGGGGAACACCAGGTTCATCGATTCTTTTGAAATTCGGTTCATTTGTAGCAGTGCCTTAGGACAATACAACATGCAAGCCACAAGTAATCTACAACTCAGTAATTTTTGAAAAAATCTATAGAAAAGTTTAGCTGTTAGAATATCAACCAGTACATTCCATCTTGCATCAACAATTATCAACAACGATATTTTCAAAAATGTTGCGTTGCGCGTGGTTTGCATCCAAAATGTCTGACAAAAGAGATATTTTCCACAATGTTAACGATGTTTGCTTCTCAACTGCAAACATAAAATTAACTTGTGTTTGCGGCCAAGTTGGGTTTGTTAGGCGTAGAAGATGCCGCTTGAATTTGTGTTTTTTGTGACAAATATCACCGAGCAACCTGAAATGTTCAAAGCTCATCCAATGATTAATGGGGCTTTGAAAACAGTATTTCATGAATATAACACTAATTGTCGTGTATTTTATTATTAAATATATTAATTATGATTCTTAAAATGTGATAATTGAGATTATAATAAAAAATAAATTTTTATCTTACAAAAAATTAGCAGAATTACTAACGCTGTTGAAAGTTCAATAAATATCCATGTATTTAAAAGTAATTATTCGTTATAAGATATTTAAATGGTGTTGAAAAAAATTCAGTTGGGAACTCTGCCCGGTGATCCAGCACTTACGAAGCTCTGACGCTAACCACTCGACCGCCTCAATCGCGTCCTACAATTGCAACGAACTGGTTGATATTCGACTCGCTAAACTTTTCTAGAAAATTACTGAGTTGTAGAACTTGTGGCCTGCATGTTATATTGTCCTAAGGCGTTACTACAAATGTACCGAATCTGTAAAAATCGGTGACCCTTGTACCTGGTGTTTTCCTTGTTAGCTTAATTAGAGTAACGCTACATGAAGGTTGTTGGGGACATACCTCGTGATTTTAATGCGTTGTGAGACTATTAGGGCGATATTTGGTTTGGGAAACCCTCTCCAAACTTCCACACTACAGATACGGCAGGATGAAATTTCACGAAAGTAGGAGCAAAGTAGTTTTTTAAATGGTGCCCATGTAGCATTCTGTTTTAAATCTTTACTAACCGCTCTCGCCAACCTCTGGGCGGGTTTGCGGCCAGCACCCACTTTGCTCAGCACTGCCCCTGCCACCTCGCTGCTTCGAGGCTCTCAGCCACTACTTTTTCATTTTTAAATACTGCATGAAGATCAGTGGAACAGACCATAAAACTATAGTAGATTTCATAATCTTTGCAGACAGCAGATTCCTTTAAAATTGTAAAATCTTTCAATAAACCTCATCTAGTTATAATGCTTTGTACAAATTTCTCACGAATTTCGGCATGAAAATCTTCATATCCATAAATACAGAATGATATCGCTCAAAATAAACAGTTTTCATCATCTACAGTAGGTATTTTACAGTATTTTTGATAGACCATTTTGATTGAACTCTTGGAACTTTATATTTAAAATAATATGGTAAAACCTTCAGACAGATTACCAGCCCCAACCGCTCGTCTGATTTCGATAATTTTTATTTCATATAAAATCTTATGACGTCTAAATATGCCATCAGGGGGGGGGGGGGGTTCCCCCCCCCCCCCCCACCCGATGGCATATTTAGACGTCATGAGCTTTTATCTTAATATAAATAAAAGTCATTGTGGGTTTGTATGTTTGTATCTATGTTCCTCATCTCCTCCTAAACCACGGCACTGATTTCAACCAAACTTTGCACACTTATTAATTAAGACTAGGGTAAGATTACTGTCAACTTTTTAAAGCGCTAAAGTTAATTAAACAGTCAGTTAATTAAAAAGTAACCGAAACCGTTTTTCCGCTGTAAGTTCGGAGCAAATTATCCCCCGAAAATTATTTTTATACCATCTTAAAGTTCAAACTTTTACCTTTTTAATGATATCAATTTTATATCTGTGACATTTTTCCTTCAATTTGTATTAATTTTTCAAAATTTGAAAAAAAGTTGACACGCAGACGATTTTAAAATAAATCAAATTTAATGATACTAGAATTGATACTGATGGTTTTACCATATTATTTTAAATATATAGATTATATTTCCATAAATAATTAACGTAAGGTTAGATATTGTTCTTAGATTTCATGCCAAATTAATCTGTGCAATTTATACACCAATATAACCATAAACTTGTATACTTCCGCGCCAGTATAGGCATGCGGAAAATTTGATGATCACGTGAGCGATTAACTGCTCCCACGAGGCAGACAGCAATTGCTAACTCTATCATTCCAGCCAAATGCAGCAACACATGAACGAGCTTTGGACAACAGAAGGAAACAGCCAATTGAAGAAAATTAACAAAACACAACTACTCTAAGAAATAAAAAGTTAGCTTAACGGTTGTAAAGAAAAATAAAGAGAAAACATTACAAGAACAGTAGAGAAATAGTAAAAAGTACAGTTCCAGGCTGAGGAATGTCGTTCCAGTAAATCATGTAATGTGAATGCACTTTTCCAGAAAGTTTTGGACTATGTACGATTTTTGCCTCAGGACGATGAATTATTTCCAGTATGCCCAAAGCATGAAAGTTACGATGAAAGAACCTCTGTCTAATATCGTTGTAAATACTACACACTATATATACTACGTTCCTACACTAATATAACAAAAATAAACTTTACGTTAATGAAAGAATCGCAGACGTTTTTTCTTCACAGTATTTCTGTAATTAAGAAATCTAATCTGAAACTTTTTGACTCGCTATAATTACTACCATTCTGTATTTGATATCTAGAATAATACGAATTTTTATACAGAACATCAAATTGTCCTTCCATGAATCCAAGATGCTTTATTTTCTTCATTAGGTTTGTTTTTCGAATTATAGTGCATAATAAAATTCTCTAGAAAAAGCAATCACTGTAATCTGAATAAGCTAATTTCG
Organism: Araneus ventricosus; assembly: GCA_013235015.1. Classification (NCBI taxonomy): domain Eukaryota; kingdom Metazoa; phylum Arthropoda; class Arachnida; order Araneae; family Araneidae; genus Araneus; species Araneus ventricosus. Next base: position 859,235 of record BGPR01000030.1, on the reverse strand, counting down.
AATGAGCATGTGAAAAATAGTTAATTCACAATTTCATCTCGAAGAGATGGGCGGTTTAGTAGTGGGTGCTATTTTCAGCTTTGGGCCTGGATTCCAATGAAGAATTGCTGTATTTTTTTTCTAGCTGTACTTTGAATCTTTTGCCTCGGTTCACTTGTCTCCTCGCTTACTTCGGAGATTAAGATGCTGGCATAATACAATAATCGTGTCTCACAATCTAGAAATACAATAATCGTGTCTCACAATCTAGAAATACAATAATCGTGTC
>BGPR01000030.1:805193-858908 GCA_013235015.1 Araneus ventricosus | reverse complement strand
TCACAATTTAGCAATACAATAATCGTGTCTCACAATTTAGCAATACAATAATCGTGTCTCACTGTCAGGATATCATGACAAATTGACAATCAATGTTCACAAAGGAATAAGCATAGGAACTATGGTTGAATTTCTTTGAATACAGACAAAACAATTTTACAGAATGTAGCAAAACTGTCATTATACAAATACATTGCAGAGGCATAATCGTGTCTCGCAATCTAGCAATACAATAATTGTGTCTCACTGTCAGGAGAACATGACAAATGAATGACAATCAATGTTCACAAAGGAATAGGTATAGGAACTATGGCTAAATGTTTTTAAATACAGACAAAACAATTTTACACAAAGTAGCAAAACTGCCATTACACAAATACATTGCAGAGGGATTTTTACATTTCTAAATCCTTCGTGTCCTTCCTAAGTATAAGAGTATGGACAGACACAAAATGCAAATATATTACTTAAGCTAGCTACATTTCACTAGCCCTCGTATACAAGATATATTTTGAGAAAAGTTGAGACAATTCCCTAAAATGCTTCTCTCTGAATCACAGGCGCCCTCCATCAATATTGCCGACCATTAGCATACACTTACAGCGAGAAATACTTAGCACGTGATAAATATGTTTTTCTTTTACATTCAAATCACCCTGCAGCAGGGAAAGAAAGAAAGCCCTCCGTTTAAAAGTAAGGCATCTGTATGCTTAAGACATTCTGGGCACAGTCGGTGACCGCAATACGTCCTGCCAAGACAGAGGCGGCGTGATTTACTCCACGCCATTTATACTTTGGCATTCATTCCAGGAGACTCGGAGCAGACTTTTCGCAACGAAGACAAATGGAGTGAGTCGAGAAATTGGAAGAACAGACTCGTTAATTCCGAAACTGCAATTGATGTCAAAGTATGCAGTTAAATATTTGTCTTCCATCCACACATCGCAACAAATGCTTTTCGGGAATTAAACCTAAGGCTCAATTTCAGTTTCTGCGATGTTAATTTAGTTTTGGCAGACAATATTCGTGGATTAAAATTATTCGTTTCTTTGGATTTTAAGTATGTCATCGTGCTATGAAATTCCCCAAATCTGGGTTATCTATGGGTGGAGTCGTCAAATGGGGTCAAGCAGTAATTTTTTTAGGTCGCAAAATCTTAGTAATATAGTTTTACCTCATTATGTATTATTTATAAGAAACTACTGATCTCTCTGGAATTTTCATTAAATTTCGAATAATATTTACATTTAAGACTTTTATTTATAATGAGTTATTTCATCATTGGAGTAGTTTATTTCCTTATGCAGTTCTGAAATAGGTGGAGGGTTGGTTCAGGTTTTATATAAGTTGAAAAATGGTACGGCATCCGCAGTTTTTTTATTGCAATAATAATTCAAAACATCTAAACTAATTTCTTTATCAGACTAATCATTGGTAGGTAAATTAATGATCATAGATTCTGGTTCATTTCTAACAGAAAGTGATTTAATTTCTTTAATGCAGTAGAAATATCAACAGGACAAAATTTGCTGGAGCATTTTTCGAATCAGACGTAACAGATGGTTCAAATGTTTTAGTCGATATTGCAAATTTTTTCGTCAATCAAGGTATATGCAGTTTGTTTCTATGACTGAGTGCGTGTTAAAAGAGCAATAAGTTCATTTTTGAGTGAATTGTTCAGCAGTTTGGGTGGATTTCCTTAGTTGTATAATGATAACGAAAGTTGCAGTTGATAAAATTGAAAATAATTTGCGTGCTTTGAGGTATGCAATATTTCTCTGTTTCAAGTTCTTGAGTAATTTTTTTAATATGGACAATCGCTAGATTTGGATTGATGTGGCACGTTACAATTCACACAGAGAGATTTAATATAACAATCAATGGGTAAAACATCTAAAGTAGGTGAGTTTTCTGCAACACGTAGTTTTTAAATTAATACACAACTGACACTTAAAACAGCTCAGAGGATCAGGCACAGAAGGTCTGACAGGATAGTGTAGAACTCCAGCTTTGATTGATTAATATAGGAAGTATGGTTTTATTTAAAGTCAAAATAATGTGTTGATATGGTATACATTTCCCCCTTTTTTTAATAATAATCCTTTTAACAACAGTAGCACCTTGACTTGCAAGTCTTTCTAAAATTTCAGTTTCAGATGTTTTAATAAGATCTGTTTCTGAGATCACACCAGGGGAATAATTTTATCTGTGACGAGACAGAACATTGACCGGATTGTTAAACAGGTTGAAAGCAAAAAAGGAATGGTCTAGTTTGAGTTGCTGAAATAATCTCAATAAGAATGTAAACTTGCTTTTATATATATCTTTGGTTAGCCACGTACTCCAGCAAAAGGGCTGAGTCTAGAGTTTATAGCACAGATAAAAAATACTGAGTTGATAGCATTTGCGATTTCATTTGAATTATTTGTTAATGGGGTTCGAGATAACTGAGAAGAAATGAAAACATTTAGAGCCATGCTTTGAGAAACAACATTTGATATTGATGAAAACTAAAAGAATGTTTGCTGTCGTTACTGTTTCTATTCGTCTATTGTAACACTCTCCCAATGAAATTGTTTCAGGGATGTTGGTAAATCAATCAATCAAGCCCTAATAGTAAGGATGATTTATTTGTTATATGTCTCAAATTGATGTTACACGTGATACATTATGGTCGGATTTTGTACTTAGTGAACCATCGCCAGTTCACATTGAAATCATACTTTAATTTATCTTTCTTACAAAAAATGTGTGTATGTGTCTTAATGTACACCACCATTAAGTTAATAAAAATAAGCTAGGCACTAAAGACGAATCGAATTGTTAGCCGAGTAGAAGAAATAATATTCCTATGATTAATTTATTTTTTAAACCGACGTCGGCACTCTCACCCAAAGGGTTAAGTATGTTTTAAAGGTCGACGGGGAAATACAAAAGATCGCAGGGCAAATCCAAACCCCTCGAAAAGTAAATATTAAGCAATCATAAAAAAAGCATTTAGAGAAAAAAAGCACGATTATTTATAAAATTTCTATGTTTTAAATATTTTATTTTGTTAAAGTAAGGAAACACTACCTACCGGAAAATGGCATAATGAGCTAAGGCCTGGCAGGGCTGAGGAACATGAATAAGAGAAAGAAGGTTATAGGTTCTATCCTGACTGTCTTTTTACCAGCATTATTGAAAAATGACTGACGTACTTTATAGCAAAGAATTCCTAGTTACGGTCGCGTTGGGTGCTGGAGGTTTTACTAGTGTTTCTCGAAGCACAACACAAATGTTGGATAGTTTCTTCAGAAGGTAATCCACGGTGGCAATCTGCCCCATTTATATTGGAGATATGTCAGACTTCTACATAAGTTGCTGCCTAGCTTCTCCAAAGTCGCCTGACAAACAGCTGAGACCACCCTTTGCCTTGGTCACAAGTTCTTGTCTCGTAGCCAGGGTAGATATGCTACACCACATAAGATAAGAACTTCCACCACAACATAACCTGTAATGACGAATGCAGTTTCTAACACAAAATAAATTGGGGAGAAATAATATAAACATAAAATAAATTAATTCACGAAATTTCCCCCTTTTTTTGAAAATACGAATTATCTTTTTTCGAATGCATTGTCCTATGACAATCAAGCCTTTGCTCATTCATATTCTAATATTTCCCCTTCCGAACACAGACCTATCTATATAAAGTGATGAATCGAGTTTTATTTCTCCAGCTACCCTTCCAACAATTCCTCCTTTATTTTTCTCAAAAACATTAATAAATAAACAGAAAGAACATTTCTCCGCCCTCCCTGCATTACAAGTCCATTGAATTCCATAAGAAAAGAAGAATGAAATAAGAAAGAAAGAAAGAAGAATGAGAAAAAAGAGAGAAACGAAAAAAAATCATGGGGGTAGCATCAGTTAGGCGTCATTGTTTGCATTACACGGATCAATTCAACTAGTGAGCAGGAGGGGAAGCAATTCTTCTCTTGCGACCAATGGTACAACCATTCATCGTGTAGACAGGGGTCTCCAGGACATGAAAGACAATTTTCTTGAGCTTTCTTGAATTCTTGCCAACTTCTTTTAAGTCGTAAAAGAGGGCTCGGGGAATTGTTTGAATTTTGAGAGGCGAGATAAATTCTCATCCAAGTTTGTAAAGCGCGTCGAGATATCCAAAGATCTAAACAAGTTTCCGCCGGGGAAAAAAAGCAGCCCAGTTCTGCCACCAAGGCAAACATATGGGGCATTTTGTTCTCGGTGAATAATGAACCTTTTGTTGGAGACGTTTGATTCTCGCATAGTTATTCGAGTGTTATTAATTTATCTTCCACATTAAATGTCTATTAAGCTTTATAATAATACATCATGTGACTTGGGACCCTTGTGCGTCTGGCAGCGTTAAATATTACGCCGTCAACGTTCACGTTTAGCTACTAGCATCGAGCTACTTAAGCTCTTTTAATAATGGAGCTCTTAAACTTTGTAGCGAGCCTATGTTGAAAGAGATTTAATGATTTTGGATATCTAGTGTCATCTCCTGCAGCGTAAGAATGTTGAAAAGCATGGTGCATGTCAACTAAGCTTTACGGTTGACAATCATGTAGCTCCTAGATGCGTTTGGTTGCGTCGGATACAATTTTATCACTTAGAATTCTGAATTATTTGTAAAAGTGAATGTAAAATAGGGGTTCAAAGGATCTAGCTTGTTTGTCTAAAGCACTCTGCTTTTCTCAACTTGATTTAAATGGATGCACGATGAATTGTTTGTGTCGAAACGTACTTTAAGAAAGTAAAATTTAACAATTCTGAAAGCTATTCATTTGTAACGTAATTCATTTGTATTCAAACGTAACATCAGAGAAATTCTAATAAACGGCAAATAATACGCCTCAAACAAGTTATATTATATGACAGATGCCATTTGCGAAAATGAATCGAAACAACACAGAATTAAATCACAGCAATACAAAAATATAAGTAATCGTTTATTAAGTAGGTAAAACCATTGAAAGTTTTCCATTTTAAAGCTAAGATTAATCTTACTTGAGCATAAGAAATGACGGCACTCCATTCGAATACCAAACTTTATTCAATTTCACAAAACTTTAGGAACAAAATTCTATATTTTTTATATATTTATTTAGTCAGTATAATGTAGATGAATGCTTTAGAACTCTAAATTTAATAATAAGAGCATCTTGAAACCTTTTTACGATATAAAAATTAATGAAACTTTCGTACATTTCATCTTTGGCAATATATCACAAAAATAATATTCTCCTATAGCTCTTTATTGATGATCATTCATTATTTAGTAACTTAATTTAACAAATTCAACAAATATCTTTAAACAGTGCTTTCAAAATGTCCAAATTGTTTCTTATGATATTCAATATCGAATGTATAAACTTTGATAAAGTTTATTCCATCAACGTAACGGTGCATTACTCTCTTTCAATTAAAATAATCTTTTAATTATTTAAACATCAGGAATGCGTTATACAATTGAGTAAATAACTTAGTTAAAGCATATCTGCACAAGTTCCCAGAACTAATCGTAACGCTGAAATTCATCTAGATTTATATCTCGGATTCCGAGAATGTAAATGCTGTTCCATTCTAGTAAACCAAGATGAATTATTCAGTTCATTTCTAGTTACAAAATGTGCAGTTATATCAACAGAAAACTGGTTTACATTTATTGCCACGTGCTGTTTATGATTAAGATATATGAGCTTGTGCCCGTTTAAACCCTCTCCCTTTCGCAATTATGACGGAAAGTTTCAAATTGAGTTGTATTTCTTTCTCTGCTATTCCTTAAGTAAATTTATAGCTACATTGGCTAAACCAGTTTAATCATTCTGGCAATCTTAGAAATGATGTTTGCTCTCCGACTGGTAGGCTGCTTTATATGCACTCTTCGAAATAATATATGTAGCTTATTAAGCCAGTCAGTCACCATTTAGTGAATGATACTTATACTGTGAATTAAAACAACGTATTAGATGTTTCAAATAATTTCGTAAGTTCTACAGGCTTTGAATTCAACTGCTTTCACAAACATTTCAAAGTATGGACGAGTTTTCTGTTTTGTTTATTTTTATTAGAGTAGAGATTCCAGCATAACCACCGACTTCAGGTGGCAATACTGAATCAATGGGAATGTTCACAATTTCAATACTCTGTCTGAAAAGGTAAATTAATGTTTAAAGTGGAGTTGGCTAAAGTTACGGCTTAAGTATATTTTGAAAATATTAAATTTCATGTTCCTATTGCTGTAGCTCTAAATGTAAAATAAATAAGATCCTCATTTTGTAAAAGGACTGTCATAATTATTCGTTATAGTTTTTTGCGACTTCTAAGGCTTGTTAGGTGGTAAAATATTTAACCGTACGTTTTAGCTAATTATAATCGCTCCACTTGGAGCCGTTTTAAAAGCTTTTCTTGACCGATTTCAATAATAAGGATTACACAAACTCAAAGCATATAGAATCCAATATTTTGTGTATTAAAGAAAGATCTGATTCGAACTTGGCGCTTGATACAGCATCCACATGGATATGGCGATTGCTTAAATCGGAGGGTTACTGGAAAATGGCTTGTGAATACAAGATAAAAACACCATAACACTCTTCCATATAAAAGGAAATCAAAGTTAAAAACTATCTAGTATAGCGAATTTGGGTAATTCGAAGATGCCGGGACCACAATAAAAATTCGACTTATTCAGAATTTAGAATTAAGGAAAACTGCATCTAAGAACGAATACAATAAGAGGAAATGACTCATTTCAAACTTAAAATGGCAATAAAGATGTATTTTTAAAATTTAACAGTTTAATAAATGGCGCGTAACTAATAAATAAACTGTAATTTTAGGAAATAAAGTAATAGTAACTACATTTAAAAGACTTTAGATAAACTTTAAAAATAATAATTTCGATAAATACCTAAGTTATTTTAATAAGCAAACATTATACAGCACTTTGAATGCAACAATTGTACAATGGAACTTCAAAATAAACAGAACAATTCACTGCCTTACGCATGTTTTAAGGTAGTTAAATTAGGGTAAAAGAATTTATGTTTATAAAATTTCTTGTCCATTATGAATAAATCAGTGATGCTATAAGTTATTAATGATGCCTACAGGTTTTACGATAATGTAAGTAGTAAATTCTTCACCTTATACTTCTTCTGCTTTACAGGAAAGAGAACAACTTAGCGACAACCAGCGCTGATTTCTAATCCATTAAGCTTTTCTTTAAAATCCAGCTGCAAGAAAGAAAGTCCTCATTTTATTGAAATATTCGTTATAATGCTTTACATTTTCAATTAAAGCTTTTGGCATAAATTTCAATGATGCCTACCGGATTTATGATGATATGAGTAGAACATTTTTCAGTTTATGATCTTCTATTTAATACTCCCTAGAAAATCTATTCCCAGCAACACTTAGGAATGTCTTTTTTAAATCCAGCTGCAAGAAAGAAAATCCTCATTTTATTGAAATATTCGTTATAATGCTTTATATTTTCAATTAAAGCTTTTGGCATAAATTTCAATGATGCCTACCGGATTTATGATGATATGAGTAGAACATTTTTCAGTTTATGATCTTCTATTTAATACTCCCTAGAAAGTCTATTCTCAGCAACACTTAGGAATGTCTTTTTTAAATCCAGCTGCAAGAAAGAAAATCCTCATTTTATTGAAATATTCGTTATAATGCTTTATATTTTCAATTAAAGCTTTTGGCATAAATTTCAATGATGCCTACCGGATTTATGATGATATGAGTAGAACATTTTTCAGTTTATGATCTTCTATTTAATACTCCCTAGAAAGTCTATTCCCAGCAACACTTAGGAAAGTCTTTTTTTAAATCCAGCTGCAAGAAAGAAAACGCTCATTTTATTGAAATATTCGTCATAATGCATTACTTTTTCAATTAAGGCTTTTGGTGCAGAAAGCAAAATTTCGATATTTGAAACAGAAAGAAAGAGTCTTTCGATTTAAGCACTAAAACAAAATTAGCTTAAAGTTAAAAGAGCAAAAGAAGAAGAAAAGCACAGCAAACCGTGCTCAGGTTTCCTTCTTGCGGTAGTTATCGAAATGCAGAATCAATAAATGTTTGACTACTAAACCCAGTTCCTGGAAGAACTCTCAATTCTTCCAAGCAATTATACGATCTGTCCATTATATGAGGAAGAAAATCGAGGAAAGAAACTTTCCACAAAAGCATGCACAAATAGCTTTTCCCTCTTGTCGGCTGAAAGTTTCCTTAATTCCTTCACAAATGGAATATTCCCTACACATGTTTTTCCCTTGCTTCTCTTCCCTTTTTCAGTGCTATTTCTGTTTTCCTTATGTTTTTGTTGGTGATTATTATGCGAAACCAATCATTCGGAATGAATGAAGGAAAATAAAAGGTTTCTTCCCTTTTTTTCTTGTCTTTTTCTTCCTTCCGAAGGGGTTTAAGACGGGAAAGGGCCCAAATTATCTAACCAGAAAGAATCAATTATTTTGATCGTTTATGCTTATTGAATAATAAGTGGAAGAACTACCTCAGCGAAATGGGTTAGAATAACTTCCGTCATTTAAATTTTTAAGGGGGAGATTTTCATTTATTCGCTTCCATTTTAATTTCACTTGTTTGAGCTAAAAGCGGTATATTTTTTATTCTTTTAAAGAGGCTTACATATTTTACATGTGTTAATTGCGGCTTTTAAGGAAATTGGCATGTTTTGAAAAGCTTCCGTTGTGCATAAATATATCTCGGTATTTGCATAAGAGGAATCCGATTTATCAATGAAAATTCCTTTCTTTTCTATAATTATGCTCTAATCCGATTGCCTGTTTTCCATATATAATATATTTAACGTTTACTTCCACGCGAACAAAGAGAAAATAGAGTACAACCCCGGTTAGCCGTACTAAACAGGTGGGGGGAGCTTGGAGCAATCCGCTTGTTTCAACGGTATTTAAATATGTTTTCAAACGTTGCATGTAAATAGTAATTTTAAAAAAATCGACAGTCAGAAGGTTAATAGTAATGTCGTGAATATTTTATGTTGGCATTAAAAATCTTGTGGCTCAATGAGAAAATATTGCATAGAAAAAGAAGATATTTACTTGATTCAAAACTGGCTTGCATCAGGAAAAAGGTTATTTTCCTCTGATTTCATAAAAGTTCAATAGTTTATGCAAATGCTAATCATATTCTTAATTAATTCATTCATACGCATCATTTTTATATTATTAATGAATATAAGGCATGTCACCCTCGACTTGAGTGTCTAAAGAAAATTCGAATGAGTTCTTGTACAGAAGAGTCAAGTGCAAATTAAATAATCTATCCTTCAATGCATAATGCGATTTAAATGATTTTATATGTATTTCCTTTCATGAAATATTAATTAAGGATTTAGCTTAACGATCAGAGATAAAAAAATAAATTGAAATTTTTATTAGCTTCATTCACGTATTTGCTATAATTTAAAGTTAAAATCGTTGAAAGCCATGACTACGATTATTTCGTTATTGGACTGCAAAAGTCTGATTCCCTCGAGTGTCTGATATTTACCACTAATCGGGTTCATTAATTTCCTGCTGCAACTGGTTTATATGGAGTGGTAATATTATTTCTCTGGAAGTCACGTTTATGATATTTATCAAGCAATTAATATTCACTAATCACAAGCACTGTGAATAATTTAAATAAAATGCGTTAAAACAATGCATCTTTTTTTTCACTCATCAGATTATTTTCCATTAATTGATTTTTTAAAATTCCAGATCAACTAATTAACTGAAGAGGAATTATTTTAACACGAAGACTGAATAATATTTACCCATTTATTCTGCCAGATACTTCCTTTTTAAGATATTATTTAAAATACTTTGCATGGAATTTGCAATAGCGATGGAAGAATTTTGAGTTTATCATAAAAATGACTAACATTTAATTTCTTCCAACCTTCCCTTCCTACGCATAGGTTTATTATTCAGAAATATTCTGATTTTAGTTTTTAGTGCATCAAATCTCATTGACTAAAAGAATTAACCAACACTTCATCTCTCCTAATTATGTCAAAAAGTTTAGCGTATTATTATAAAAATTAATGCAAATTATTTATCTAAAATTCAATAGTTTGCTTATCCTTTCAATATGCAAGTTTTAAACTTTTGTTAAAAAGTGGATTTTAAAAAAACCTTAATAATGTATTAAGTGATGCACTACTTTCTATTCTGTCTTAAGAGGTGTCAGTTTATTCACAAGAAGTCGTTATTTTTTCTCGGTATACCATACTCAGGAGTGGCGTTAGACTCCGCCCGATAGAGAAGCAGGATCACTACAAGGGGAGGGGCAAAATGATGACCCTCTCAAATTTTCGCCATATCTTTATATATCTATTAGTTGAATAGCCCGTTGAGTGAACGGAATACAGAAATTTTCCCCGCCGTGGGGGGGGGGGGGTGTACAGCATCCACGACAGGTGGGACCCACGCTCCCGGACATCCCACTGGTGCCACTACGACTATACTTATTACCACAATTGAATCAACAATTGGAAAGGAAAAGCACCAAGAATTGAAACGGACGCATGCGGAAAACGTATATTATCATACAGACACTCATTGATAGCTCTAAAAAGGGAAATTTAACCACTAAATAAAACACTGGTATAAAGAATCTCATATACTAGTTTGGATAAAAAACAATCAAAATGAAAAATAGGAAAGTTTTATTTTAATTCCCAGAGAAAAGAGTTTGGGGATTCGTTCCTTTCTTTAAACCGCTGATTCAATTGTCCGTATAACTTTGAAGTTCACGTATTTCGTAAAGGGTGCTGCATCCTTGATAAAGACTATGAAAAGAAACAAGTGCTTTCTACATGTCTGGCTGCACTCCAGTCCCTTTTGATTTCAAAAGCCACTTTCAAAAAATACTTTTTTTGGTGTATCTTTCTCAAAAAATGAGGATTTGATTGACATAATTTGTTGTATTAATACCTCATTAACTCTTTAATCTCGGACTTTTTTCTCCTAGCAACTTTAACACCGGGACTTTTGGGAAAACGCGACATGAAATGGACTCTCCCAATATGGCTGGTCATTTACTCCACTACCTGATATAACCTTCCATAAAGGCGTACGGGAATGGGCTGTGATGGGCAAGGATAATTGGACCCCTACCGCGCTTATCTCCGAACCTTACCTCCCCTCCGAAGAAGCCAACCGACTCAGACCGGCATTCGTCCATGTTAAGACCAAATTTCTAGACCGCCCGGACCGCCTCGCTCGATGTGAGAGGGTTAATGAGCTGTTTCTGGGGTGTTTGAAACGAATATCCCTCAATTTTGGTCTTTAATAAAATACGATTTTTTGCACGATTACGCATTTAAGCCTCTGCTTTCCAAGTATCGACAGCACATCCGAGTGAGTATGTTTCGTTCTACGCAGTTTTAACGAATACCATCATTGCGAACCTTAAACACATTAGCGTTTGTATACATATCAAGAAGCCGAAACATTTCTTTCTTTCCCATAAACATAAAGATAAATCTTTATTTCCGATAAGGTTTGCAAGACCATGTGGTTAAAGGAGTAAAAATTTGAGATTTTTAACACGATAATGGTTTTATACTGGCATACTTTCTGCAAACCGAGCTATGATCCATCTACGAGTTCATGTAATGAGCTTAGTCGAGGAAGCCCCCAGAACTTACCTTGCAATTATTTGGAAAAGATAGAAAAGACCTTTCCTGTTCCTAGATGAAAATACCCGCATTAAGAGTTGTTTGAGTTCTTCGCTAGTCCATAACTTAGAGGCTTACGAAAAGTTACTCATTTGTGGTTGAAATTGTAAACATATTAAAAGCTACCAAATGATAACGCAGTGAACAAAGCATCACAATAGTAACTGTACAGCAACAACTAACACATATATTCAAAGTGAGAATCAAAGTCATCATTAAGTGTTACTATATTTAGAAAACTAGGAACCACTATAATCCGAATCATCCTTTCATCAGAGCACCGAGCTTACTATTTATTACGATCCCTGCTCATCGTCGAGTGAGTCGTGCGGGTGAGATGGCGCTCTGTTGGGTATTTATATATACCAATTGATTTTGCCTTTGACACTGAAGAGGCAGAGGAAGGAAAGGGTACATTATGATGTCGAATGTGCAATTTCAATTTCACAGTATTCTCTGAGCTGGAAATAAGTAGCTCTTAAGCGCTGCCTGATAGCCATTTAAAGATTAATGATGTCTCCGAAAAGCATTATTGCTTCTGGGAACCCACGTGCTGACGGTTGTCTGGAGATTAAATAGCCGACTTGTTCTAGAACATGTGACGCTTTCTTTTTGATTATTATTTTCTCGTGTACGAAGCGTACAAAGCACTGTAATAAACAAAAAGAAATCGAGATTTTGATTGTTATCCACTCTTTAGATTTCCTCGAATTTTCGGAATTTTATCTGACTGCCTATGAACACCATGTTGAAACTGTTTTTAAGGCGAAGAGTGTCGCCTGGTGGCGCTGCGCGCTACTTCCGAGTTTTTCTTATATATTAATTTCACCATCTATCTTGTTTTTGCTATGTGATCTTGCAGAGTTCATTTGTGGTTGCTTGATGTGTTGTTACATGTGCGTCGCTAATGAAATAATAGATAATCTCTGAAAGTTGCATTTATGAGTCCTTCTGACAGGTAAGAGAAAATTTTGAGTTTTACTAATTTGAATGAATTGCGAATATTCATAATTTGTTCACACCATAAGTATGAAACGGAACAGGCCAGACGAAATAAATTTGGCATGTGGTCTTTACAGCAGACTTGTAGACGAAATTCCCCCATGGGGGGGGGGGGGGCACAGCTAGTTCACGGATGGGAAGCTGCCGTATAAGTAAGCAGGTTCTCGCCGCCCCTGATAGCATAATAATGGTGGTGAGGCTATTAGGGCCCACCTCCAAAGACAGGTCGTACCCCGGTAAAACGGGGGTTGTTCCATGAGCCGCTCGTAATGGGGGCTGTTATGAAGGAGCTACAGTGCCTGACTATCTGTTGCGGCGGCCGGTCTTCCATGTAAACCCGGACGCTAAGGTAGGGCGGGGTTTTCCTTTGTACTTGTAGACGAAATTCATCTGCGAAAAGTGCACACAAACTCATCAAATGAGATTTAGTATATGGTTTTATCAAGGTAATTGTAGATGTGCATTAACCCTCTAAGCGTTTGAGACGTTTCTTTCCGTTTTTCATGTTCAGATCAAAAGCAGATGATTCATGTTTATGTTTATAATTTCTTAAATAAATGGATAAAATATTCTGAAGACTTGATTAAACGCAATAAAGATCCAATTATTCACTCTGAAAGCTCATTTTTATGCTTTTAAACCTATTAGATCAAAATAACTGACCGCTTAGAGTGTTAAATTTTGGACTGACCCCATTATCGGTTTAATTCAAAAACGCTGCTAACCAGATAGATGAATTTTAATAAATGATATGTAAACCAAAATTGTAGATCTGCGTCAAATTTTATATCTTATCGGTCACGGAAATGGGGCCAACCTGCACACTCATCCTCACTGTATGACGAAACTAAACACCAAACGCACTATGTCGTGGAAGTTTTCGAGAAAATCGAGGGGGGAATATTCCCGCTGGATTCACTTTAAGAGCAAAATTTCTTTAATAACACCTAAGGAATGTAACTATTGTTTATGATAGTGAGTTTATAACGTTTTTATTTCAGGTATTCTGTTCCTCGAGAAATCTTTTTCTGTATACTGGCTGTTGTAGATGTATTTAATCTTTTGCGGACAGGAACGGCGTATAGATTGCTCCAGTGGGTTGTTCTGTTCCAGCAGAAATCTTTTTCTGAATACTGGCTGTTGTAGATGTATTTAATCTTTTGCGGACAGGAACGGCGTATAGATGGCTCCAGTGGCTTGTTCTGTTCCAGCAGAAATTTTTCTCTGAATACTGGCTGTTGTAGATGTATTTAATCTTTTGCGTACAGGTACGGCGTATAGATTGCTCCAGTGTGTATGCACCATACGCTGAATAAAAACTATTGAAGGTGGAGAGCTTGAAACCCCTCTAACTTCGTATTAGCATTCCTCCTACTTGCTCCAACAGTTTCCACTGATAATGAATCAGTCAGTTTAGTCTGATCGCGATTGAAAGTGCATGAAATTCTCTCCATAATCCAAGTCCAAACAAATGGCAAAACGAAACGGCGGCATATTATCCCTACAGAGCAATATTTGTCTGTTTTAGAAGATGCAGGCAAGAAAATACGAGCTGAGGACGAATTTGGTGCAAAATATCTCGATGGAGAATTGACTGAATATAGTGACCAAGAAACTGAATCTGAGACTAAAGTGGAGGATAATCCATTTCGCGATAAATATAGCGACTCAAACGCGAACACAAATGTGTATATCATCCATCCATTCAACCACTGATCTTTTTATACCATGAAAACAAAGTTGTGTGTAATTAAATAAGTATAGAGTTGGAGGAAACGGAATACACATACATAAAGTGCGCCAACTTGATCTGAGTGCTCTAAAAGGTCACCTGTCCGCAAAAGGTTAATCATTAAGATATCATTTCTCCTGTGAAAATAACTAGTTTGGCTTCAAACATCATGTAGATAATTTATATTCACGATTTGATTATATAACCGATGTTTGAAAGCTAGGTTTATAGCGTGTCAATCAAGAGAAGAGTAAATGTTTCCATGGGCAAGGGACTGCATATTTTATTTTCCAATGACTTAAAACAATGGAAAGGACTCCTGTTTGAGAATTAAATGAGACATAATCTAAAGTATAAGTAAGCTATTCATAGTGATTCATTCAAATTCATAAAATATTTATCTTCAAAATGTATTTTGTTTTGTACGATTTTGACCCTATACTTATTTTCAACGAAATATTGCAGTATAAAATTTATAGTTACTATTTCAGATTTACAGAATGAATTGGATTCCTTTATAAATTTTCTTTTTATCTGATGATTATATAATTCTGTTTTCATCAAAATTGATTTTTTTTTCTTTTCTTTTCGAAATTTCATGAATGGAATCTGCTTCAGTTGTTCCTTTCGCACTGTTTCATCAAGTTTCTTATTATAAAAACTCTATTCCCTAACACTGAAAAGAAGATTGGTGTAGTTTCTCGCCTAATTTTTCGACGAATCAAAAACCTTGAGGTTTCAGTTTCTCTTCTCAAACCATAATGAAGTGTCCTGATATGCTAACTAATTATCATTAATCATTTTAATCAACAAATCAAAAGATATCTAATAAGATAAAAGAATTTCCTTTCTTAATCTCAATACCAAAATACTCCAATTCTGCTGAATTGATATGGATTTAAAACGGTCGGATTGTTCCCAAATAAGTCTGTTTCATTCCCATAGAGATTATAAAGGCCCTTTTCATTATGAATGGCACATATGCTTTGTTAGTAAAGTATCCCTTTTTGTGTTCAACCCGACGGGGGTGGGTGGCACCTCGAGTAAGAAAATGCGAAGTTGTCGTATAATTTATGAAGTTTTGGCTTCCTTTGTTGGCACAGTAATGATCACGTGATATTGCGGCAGTGGCGGTTTTTCGCAAAGGTGTTAGAGGTGATCCCCTCGTACCTCAAGACTCTAAGGGGGCCTCAAAATTTATTTGATGTATATTGCAGTGGCAAGCCGAAGTCGAATTTAGGGCATTGGATAGAGGGACCTCAAAACAATTTTTCGCCTGTGGCCCCATATTGTCAAAATCCGCCACTGTATTGCGGACAACTTTATTGTGGGCCTCATGGAAATTACATCCGCCATCGACAGTCAAACGTCTTCCCGCTGGTGTGGGATGAAAGTTTGGAAAGAAAGCTGTGCTGACTCAGGTAAAATGCCAATCTATCTCCAAACACCTCTCCACTTACTTCAAAACGGAAAGTTAATATAACTGGTTTTAAGGAGATGTTTAAAATTTCGTTTTGCTCGTAATCTGAAGGTATATGGGTGTTTGCTTGGCTAAAACTTTTAGTTTAGTTTTATTCATATTAAAATCCATAAGCATAGAATTAAATTTAGGTCCAGAAATAAATTATGTATTTTCTGTGATCAATCTAAACAAGTCAGTATTGTTAGAAAAGTCATAGATGATTTCATATCGAAAATGATATAACCAAAAAAAATCAACATAACTTTTCTAACATATAGAACAGTTTCTTAATATAAGTGTTTCTTTAAAAAATATATATCTAATAATTTTTTTGTGGAGTCTTTTGCCTTAATACTTTCTACACATTTAAGATACGAACCCGAGAGTGAAAATACTTAAATCATCACAGATTTAAATTAATGCATAAAATAAAAATATTTGGCAAATAAATCGAGAAAATTAAACAAGAATTTATTAGAAGCAGAATTACAGTTTTAGAAGACCGTTTAAATTTAGGAGTTTAGAGCCCATTTAGAATGATGCCTGCAGCAAAAATACAAATGGAAGAGATAAGAAAAAGTACGTCAACTATCTTATTTATTGAAAATGGGTTGGCACAGTTTCAAATTTGAGTTCAAGTTAAGATGAAGAGCTAATGTTGTCTTCTTTGTTTTCTTGAAGAATAAAATCTTTTGATGAAACTGAAAAAACACGTGTTTACAGAAATTTTTATTTACATACAAATAACATTTATTATTGAATTCTTTATGTAGCCTTTGTTAAAGGATTATTTTATATATTTATCAATTAGCTCCTCCTTTTCAGTTTTCGATGGATTTATCAAAACCTCAACAAACTGTAAGCATTTTGTTTTTCGGAAATTTGAGGCAAACATCCAAAACAGATTTTGACTCTCTTTTAAATAATGGGAATTAATTACGAAGTAGAATTGTCCTTGTATAAAGTAAATAATGAAATAAACGTTTGTGAGTGCAATTGGAAATATAAATATGTTTATTGCAGTTCTGCATTTCTATCTTATTACGTTATCCTTTCGACCTTAGTCTTTTTATACTTAGCTAAGTCAGAAATTATCTGCCCATTAGGCTGAAAAATATTTCTGACTAGCTAATATTCCTGCCGTTGCTTGGGAGGAAAATATTGTGTTTTGTTGGTACCATTGTCAAATTCTGAGTTATAACTCACAGAATCCTTTTATCGTCTGCAACTTTATTATTAATCAAAATAAGAATATCTGTTTCATCAAACAATTTTTAAATCTCGTCGAAAAATTACGTACTTTATCGAACAATTTTTAAAAGCCACCGAAAACTAATTATTCCTATAAGTTATCAATAATTTTTAAAGAATGATACAAAATATAATTAAATATCGCAAGTGGTTTCTTCGAGATAATAAATAAATTTTGACTAAAGCACATAAAGATAAACATAATTACATATTCATATAAAGTAGAATTCAAAAAGTTTTTTTAACAACACAAAGTTGAGTATTTTCCACATGGCTGCTTTTGTGTCGTCGACAATTGGCTGGAAATTGATATCAGTCCCGATGTGTTACGTGCCATGAAAGAATATCACAACTTTTGTACTAAATGTCTTTTGATAGCTGTTACCTCTTAGAAGTTTTGCTGTTCTTATTTCGTCCAAGATACTTAATTACTTAACTGATCTTGTATGAAAATTTGTTACGAAAATCGTTCGATGTGTGGACGGTGGAAACAGTCCAACCAGCTGATAACAGAGAAACGACGCGTTATTCACAAATACTCCCGAAAACACGAACACAAGTCACAGGAGAAAACACATCACTTGCAGAAATTGGCAGCACAAACAGACTGCAAATCACAGATAAGAACAGCAACAGCACGAACAAAAAGCGCTCAGCGTCTAATAACTGATCAAGTCGCGATGCGAACAAGACTCCAAAGAGATTCTTCGAACTCCGAAGACGTTAAAAGACGATTGTCTCATCTCAGCAACTCCCGAGTTTTTATACCTTTCCTGACAGGATGTGACGTCACATTGAATGATCTAGTAAATTCTTTATATCTCCGCCCATAATAGAGATATCGAGAAAATTCCAGCATTTCGAGGTCCTTCATTTCGTCGCCAAGTTTGTCTCCAAGGTCCGAGGTTGTTGGCCTCCATTCCCCGATAGGTAGTAAGAACCTCTGTAAATGTCTCTTTCCAACCATAAGACTAACATTGTGGGAAAGCGACATTACATGTTCGTAACAGATTGCATGCATTTCACTAACCGAAATTTAGACACATCGAGACTGAACTCAATTTCCAGCCAAGTGTCGATTGGTTGCCAAGTACTACGGCTGCCACGTGGAATTTATTTAACTTTGTATGTGTTATTAAAAAAGACTTTTAAAGTTGTACTTTAAGAATATGTAATAATATTTGCCATCATGTTCTTTAATCAAAAGTTCTGAAGTAAGGAATCCCCGACAATAATTTATGGGCATCCTATATTTTCCTTTTCCTATTAAATGCTTAAAACCTTGTGAAAATATTTTTATTTATTAATTTCTTACGCTTGGTTTGACAGATGAAATCGTATATATTTATTATGAAATAATAACAATTCACGAGTTTTAGATGAAATGCTATTTATAGCTCGAAACGCGGATATGGATTATTTTCATAAATATTCTCATTATATGGTGTATTAAATAAAATAATGTTACTAACTGAAAAGAATTTGTATACAGGGTGGTCATAAATTACAGGACCTAATCAAAAATTAATAAAAAACTAATAATGTTACAATTTTTTTAAAAATGAGAGCGCATTTTAAAAAGTTTCATTTCAGATAAGCAACACGCCGTTACGGTTGTCTAGGTGGTCGTAAATTATGGGACATCTATTTTTTAGAGCCATTATCTGCAAAGTTATTAACGTTAGAAAAAAAAAACATATATTTGCAGGAAATTTTACGCTCTTTAATTTGTTAAATCAATTGTAATTCGAAAGCTGAATAGTTTCAAGATATTCAAGAAAAACTGAAAAAAGAAGACCATAAAACACGCATCGGCTTCTGCTGATCGGTAGCCATTGCGTATGGAAATTTCTCGCTGCAGCAAATTTAGAAAGCCATAAGAATAAGCCACCTATATGGAAAAAAAGTTTTAAATGCTCTCTCATTAAAAAAAAACGCAGCTGTGACATTAGTTTTTTTATTAATTTTCGAAATGAGCTCAATAATTTATGACCACTCTGTATAATACTTCGACGTGTATTTTGTGTTAAAATGCTTCTTTTTAACTAATACATAATATTCCAAGAAGAGCGAAAACAGTAAACGGCCTGGTCTCTGAAATGTGCCAGTGACCTTAGTTCAACTTAATGCAACCTCATATTCTTTTCATCCCGACCGCATCGATATTACCATACTTTCAATTCATTATAATTCAATTCCTTTCATCATCTTTAACAGTATGTCCCTTTCTTGGGGAAAAAGAGGCGCTCAGCTCACTCCTCCTTCTGCTCCGGGAATGAAATTACATTTCCAAAAACTCTCAATTTTATAGCCGCCGGGATAGAAATAGAAAGACATAAATTTAATACCTTAAGCAAAAGATGGAATAAAAAATTAAATTGATCCAACGGCCAAAATCGAATTTGAAGCCTCATTTTGTTTCCTCATTCGAATTTACCAAAAATCCCTCGTATGAGAACAGCGAAATTGCGAACTATAAAATGATGCATTTATCGATAAATAAAGCGGGGGAGGGGGAAGGACGAGTTGGAAACGGGAAGGGCATAAATATTTATCGAGTCCTTTTATTTCCGCCGAATCTAGTTACAGAGAACCAATAGAATCATCGTAATACGCTAGACAGCCTATGCAATTTAGGCATCTCAAAAGGAGATATGCTTCATTTGCAAGTTCGCTTATACACTCAGCATTCCTTTCATTTCACCGTACTTAAAATGTATGTCAAAATGATGGTTATCGCATTTACTTCACGCCGTGGTAATGATCTGTTAAAGATTAGTTTTCATCTTGTGGTTGTCTGGGTATGGGTGTGGGGTTGATGGGTTTACTCGACGTATTCTTTCAATAGATCGTTGAGTAAAATTTAAAGCGTCAATGGCAACTTTGCTTTGTGAGGTTTGATTAAAGGCTAGAGGCGTTTTGCTAGTTCTCGATCGACTGCACTTTTAAAAAGTGGCATTTTGTTTATTTTTGGAGGGCCGAAAATACCTCGTCGAGAGTTTGGTAATTGGTAAATTCCACGTAATGAGTCGCGGCTGAAGAGTTTTCAAAGGGTAAATGACACGTTGGAGATTATGCGCCTCTTTATTATTTCATCGAAATTGTTTATTCTTTGTTAAAGAAAGATATTGTGATCAGTAACATCGTTACACCTTTTATAGAAATTCCTTACATTTCGTCGAAATTATTATTCCCATAATCTCTTAATCCCCGACTTCTAAAAGTTTTATCTAAATTCTTTCGGATTTTGTAAAATAGATGAGATATCTGGTTGCCGATTCTCCATGTCTATAATTATGACAGTGTAAAACAAAAACTTATGCATACAAGTCTTTAGATTAGGCGGAATAAAGTTAACTGCTATAACTCAAGCATGATTTTCCTTTTTAGATTGTGGAAGTTTCATTCATAAATTGTTAGTTGAGGTATTGCATCACATTATGTAACTGTGATTGAAAATTATGAGTTACGTGCTGTGGAAGTTTTAAGCGTGAATTATAAATTAAAATGTTAGAAGCACCAATCAGTGTGACTGTGATTCCAAATTGTGAGCTGCGCTCAAACTAACTTGCAGTATAATTACCAAAAATTAGGCTTGGCTAGGAAATGAAATCTCTAAAGACATTGTTTTACTCATTCAAACAAAAAATGAAGTTTAAAGCAGATAACCATAAATCTTGGAGTGGGAATTTTAGAAGTAATATTTCAAACCGCTGTTTACGAATTTATCAATTGAGAATTGAGAGATATCTGAACATAGAATAATACAACCATTATTAAAGTACATTCCTTACTAAATTCAGAGTGTCCGTAATTTTACATTTCTGTTCACTTATATTACAAATGTGTGCAATCATAGACAGCATTTAATCCAATGAAGTTTTTGAAAACAACTGGCAATTTCTGCTATTAAATGAACCTTGAGCTTGTTTCGAAAATTTGATGTATAGAAAATGCAACAGAGAATTATACAGAATCTAATATAATCCTTTATCTCTATAATGCAACCAATGTATTATTTTTTGTAAAGTTAATTAATTTGCTGTCTTGTCATGCTGGGGTATTTTTTACATCTATGGAAGAAATAAGGACAACATTTTTAGAGATCCATAAATTCAGGTTTAGTAGTATTTTTAAGCAGTTACAATCTTGTGAAGAGCAGTAGGTGATATTAAATAGGCGCTTGGAGTCTTGGACAACGGAAGATACTAAGTTGAATGTAACAACATCCTAAAGCAAAGCAAGAAATTTTTTATTTTAGATTATTTTGGTATTTGATTTAGAACAAAAAATTATTTTTTACTTTAGATTTGGGAAGTTCACAATTAGAGGAAAGTAGGATTTCAGAACATTCTAATTGAAGAATCAACTACAAAACATAGATGTGGATCCGATAAAATTTCTGGAGTTTAATTTAATGGTTTCTTTTTAAAATTCAACAAATTACTCTCTTTCTATTTAGAATCTATAGACTATTCAGATTCTCTCAATTATATCAGTAGCAGAATTTGGGCATATTTTTCAACTTTTGATATAATCATCTTCTACATTACTTTTTCTTTTTCAAAACAAAAGAGATAAATGGTCAGGACGGCAGGCTTCACTTTAATAGTGGTTTTTCTTTACTTTGGGCTTCAATAGGTCTTTGAACACCAGAAAATCCACCTCATATCTTTATCATACAAAATCCGCATTACTTATGAACCGAATAATAAATGGATTTTCAATATACTTCACGTCTAAATATGGAATAGCATACTTGATTACACACATCAAATAAAGGGATGTACTAATCAAAACTAGCGATGCCCGTAGGAGTTAAAAGAATTACAGGAATGACGGATAAATAAAATAATTAATAACAATGACAGCACTTTTCATAAAGCGAAAGCTATTTAACTAGGAATCTATTCAGTAGAACGTATTAAAACCTTTAACGAGGAAAAATGAGCGAAAATTATGGCTTCCTGTTTAGTCCAAAGAATGCGGGAATCGGGCCAAGATAAAGATTTTTATAGAATTTAAGGATAATACATAAATTTTCAAAGTATTTCTCATACAAAGTTCAGTGTAATTTTCACTATTCATACGGTTTTACATTGCAATCTCTGTAAATAACACTTCAACAAACCCTACTTTATGTGACTAGAATAAACACGGCTGTTTTTGTTTATCTTTCTCTATTCACTTGTATTTCTATATAACAGGCGCAAAGTTATGAAAAGAATGCATCTGGCCGTATTTTTCTGCTTTTCCAAGTGTTAGGGCATACTGTTGTGTCTTCAGTTGTCAGAACAAATTGAAAAAGAAAATCGATTTCACGAAATCGACTAAAAGAACTCTGAGGAAAGTATATTTCATACTTTTCGTACTGCTCAAAATTCCATTTTCTTCCAACAGAAACAGTGAGAAAATTGAATCTTTTTTTCTCAAAAGAATTCGTGAGAGTTCATAAAACTGAGAACAAGTACTCTCCATGCGAAAAGCGACGCTAGCTTAACGGCTTAAAGTAATTTTTGTCCTCTCAGTTTCAAGCAAGTAAGCTTTACGATGATAATTTTCGAGTATCGAACTGTCTCGTGTTTTATTTACACCTAACGGAGTCTTTTGAGTCAGCTGCATTTTCTGTTCTTAAAAACCTATTTGTTTGACTGAAATTGCAACGCTTTTAAAATCAGTGTATAAGGAATCGAAATAGGAGCATAAAGAAACTATGCATATAAAAAATTATACGATAAGTATCAAAAAATAAATTCAGCTTTCACCCTTTTGGTGCAGAGGTTGGTTTTAATTAAAATATCTCTGGCA
This sequence comes from Araneus ventricosus, assembly GCA_013235015.1. Lineage (NCBI taxonomy): Eukaryota > Metazoa > Arthropoda > Arachnida > Araneae > Araneidae > Araneus > Araneus ventricosus. The sequence continues at coordinate 835,898 of BGPR01000030.1, read as the reverse complement.
GTAAATGCATTAATTCAAATGACATTTGCTTGCCAATCACAATTTTTTTATTATAATTTTATTGACATTTGTTTGTATTTCTATTCTTTTTTGCAAATCGTTATTGAATCGACAATTTGAAAACGGGGACGAATCCTAAGACTGCTTTTTGAATAAAATGAAAAATAAACCTCCTGTTTTTCTTATAAATTATTTTTTAACTTTTCTATTCTTTTTGCAAATCGTTATTGAATCGACAGTTTGAAAACGGGAAGGAATCCTAAGACAGCTTTTTGAAGAAAATGAAGACAAAAAACTTCCTGTTTTTATTATCTATTATTTTTTAACTTTTCTATGCTTTTTACAAATCGTTATTGAATCGACAATATGAAAACGGGGACGAATCCTAAGACTGCTTTTTGAAGAAAATGAAGACAAAAAACTTCCTGTTTTTCTTATCTATTATTTTTTAATTTTTCTACGCTTTTTGAAAATCGTTTTTGAACCGACAGTTTGAAAACGGGAAGGAATCCTAAGACTGCTTTTTGAAGAAAAAAAAAACTTCCTGTTTTTCTTATATATTATTTTTTAACTTCTTCTTTATATCAGTGGTTTACTTAGTTGTTTGTGTTACGTTTTTAGAGCTAACAATGAGCGTCTGCATGACAACATACGTTTGGTGGAAGACAGAACAAAGGATTCGATTTTTTTTCGTCGCTTGTTTCCTTCCTCATACTGCCGATTCAAGCAATATTCATTACCACTGTGACTGTATACCAGGCAATGCCATCTGATTTGTTTACACCATTTTTTATACTTACCCGTCTTTTATTTTTAGTATTTCTTTCGTCGTTCATTTCCATAAAAGGCAAAAAAAGTGGGGGGATCTATTGCGATCATTAATTATATTTGCGTAATAGTAGTACTTCAGTTTTTTCTTTTCTGCATTGTCCTACAGGAAACTGTAATAACTAAGCAGTAGATATAATAAATATTTCGGTTGAAACTTTATTGTTAAGATTTGATGCAATTTTTGATTTCATGATTCAATTAACTTTAAGATGAACATAGTTCTGTATGAAAAAAATAGCAGGCCTTAGTGGAATTTCCATGATTAATTATATAAATATCTAATGTCATAAAAAATTCTTGTGAAATATTTAACAGGGAGGAAGTTTAATTAAATTTCCCTTAGATGTTATAGAGTTGAAAAGTCAATATTTATTTTTTGTAACTATATTCTTAAAAAAAATTAATGCCAGTCTGCCTCTCTGTTAGTCTCAATAATGGCGCAGATGTTTGTCTATTGGCACTCCGCAGACCATGCAACAGGACACGTCAAAGATCCGCTGTGTATGTCGACTGTTCAATCTGATGTCTCGATCGAAAAGTTCTGTCGCTGGAGTGGCATGGAAGTAGGATGCGGGGGATGCCAACGCAGGTATCCTCCTCGTCCTCTGACCATGATTCAAAATTACGAGTTTCATCGGAACATATCTTACTTGCTTGTTTAAAACGGGACGTACATGTAACTAAACTAACTTACGAATTCTTAGAAAACAAATTCATGTCATAAAGTGCACGAAAAATAATCAGTAACTGATATATTGACTTTAATCAGTAACTGATATATTGACTTTAATCAGTAACTGATAACAATATCGATAATCATCAATCAGTTACTGATAATAGTATCATTGACTGATAACAATATTAGTAATCATCAATCAGTAACTGATAACAATATCGATAATCATCAATCAGTTACTGATAATAGTATCATTAACTGATAACAATATTAGTAATCATCAATCAGTAACTGATAACAATATCGATAATCATCAATCAGTTACTGATAACAATATTAGTAATCATCAATCAGTAACTGATAACAATATGAATATCTGATAACAATATCCGTAACTGATATTTTTATTGAAAATTTAATTGCGGCTTAAAGGTATTCAGAAATTATTTACAAATGGGAAAGAAAACAGCGACATAAACTTCGTAACATTGTGCCAAGTTTTACCCCTCAATCATCCATTAAACGTGTTAATACTGAGGAAGCTGATCAGCCCAGAAAACATAAAGAGTTGAACAACACTATCAGATCTCATTAAAAATCATGAAGGAACTTTTATTTATGAATACATTCATAAATTAGTTTTTAATAACTGCTAAATGAACTTTGAGATGTATTTATTACCATCAAAATGAAGCTGTACTCAAAAAAGTTTCCGATCATTGACCTACTTTTCAAAATACATTATTCTACCCACGTACGTACAGTAATGATAATTTTATGTAAATACGAATCATAAAAATAATGCAAACAAGCAACGAATTATTCTTGTCAATTTCATTTTCATTCATTAAATTTTCTAAGGAATGCTAAGTGAATTATAATAATTTGATATTCAGACTGAAATAAACTTTTAATCATTATAATAATTTAGGCTAATAAAAAGCGGATGAATAAAGCATATTTTGCAAAGTTATGTTCATGTGATGAAAAAGACATTATATATTCCCATATAACTTAGAAAGAGAGTTAATTAAAACAGTACATATATTTTCTAGACTTCTTACTTAACTTCTAGAGACTTAAACATTAAAAAGAAATAAAAGAAGGCATATCGAATGATTCATTTGAAAACTGTACTTTTTTAATATTGAAAGCGTTGTAGATAAAAAAAAGTTATGTTAAAAGTGATGAAAATGTTCTAAAACATCGTCTACAGGACAATATTTTGTGTCTTTAAATATAATTATGTATAGCAAAGATTTTCTAGTTTTCTTTCGCTCTTCTATCTTCTTTTGGCATTATTATTGTTTCATTAGCCCATTCATTAAAGACCCAAAAAAAGTCAACTTCGGAAAAAATGTGCGTAAAGCTGAATTTTACACCATTGATAGACCCCTACCAGAGAAGCATTTTTACAAAAGTCCCCCCACCCCCCCAAAGGTTCAAAATGCTAATGTCAACGGAAAGGCCATTATCTCTGTAACTAATGATAGGATCATGTTCGCATTTTTACTGTCTTGTTTGTTATTAAATGGGCTATCAGAGCGGTGTAACTCATATTTACGTTAAACCTAATAGTTTTTAGAAATTTAGGTAAATATGTGAAAAAGTTGATTTTTTACTTTAAAACTTTTGATTTTTGTTCTCTATTTTCTTATATGTCATATTATAAAAAGGCCCTCCCTATAACAGTTATAGTCTACAATTTTTGGAATCTACTCATATACAGTTTTATTTATTTATTTGCGATGCTAACGCTGGGCGAGAGGGAAGAAAGCAAGAAGGTTCGGCGTGCCACGCGGTTGCCCAATCATCGCGAGGAGTGGTTTGAAAAAACATTAGATTATATACTTTTGACAATAGGTACACATATTCGTGAGGGACTCCTATTCAGCATACTGTAAGTCCTCGGTCCTGGGAGGGGAGCTCGCGCTGCCATCTTGGATTTCATCCCCCTTTTCTATCTTTTCTTTAATATCTCGTAAACTATTAATTTTTCGAATTACATGTGATGGAACAAATTAAAGAGCGGAAAATTCCATACAAATACGAGCTTTTATTTTTCTTCTAGTTTTATCAGTTTCCGAGATACTGGTTCTCAAAGTTTGCAGTCATCTTGGATTCCATCCCTTCTTTTTGTTTTTCTTGAATATCTCGAAAACTATTCAATATTCAAATTACGTAAGATTTAGCAAATTAAAGAGCGTGAAATTCCTTGGAAATGCCTGCATTTATTTTTCTATTAGACTTAATAGTTTTTGAGATAATTAGTCTAAAAATGGATTAATTAGTAAAAAATCTTAGTTGATAGTCCAGTCAACGAAAGGTTTGCAAAAACATTAAATTGTATAGTTTTGAAATTTGTTACACATGTTCGCGAAAGACTCCTGTTGAACATACTAAAAGCCCCAGGTCCTGTTGGAAGCTTGCTCCGCCATCTTGGATTTCATACCCCCTTTATTTTTTCTTAAATATCTCGAAAACTATTCAATTTTCCAATTACATGTGATACATTAAACTACCAACTAAGAGCGTAAATTTCCATACATGTGCAAGCTTTTATTGTTCTTTTAGCTTTTTTTTGGAAATTAAAAAAGTACATCAAGGACCACCCACCTTAATATATTGTATACTTTATTCTCTTTTAATCATCCAACTCTTTTTATGCTTACATTTTATTTATATTTTCTGACTCTCTTATATAATATTGTCGTAGTTCAGGAAAAGGCACTAAGTCTGAAACCATAGTTTCGAGATGCGGTCAGTTCCTTGAAGTCTACTTGACTGCAGAAGTCCCTCAGAAGGTTGCTGTGGACTTAGTGACTTCTGCCTGAACGACGGCGAATATCAATCAAAGGTGTTTATACTATACAGCTTTATTACACAAAAGATGGATGCACTCTATCTTCCTTAAAATAAATTGGTGAGCTTAAGCAGAATAACTCACTGCAATACTTACACAGGTTGGATTTTCGGCAGCCATAGTACTGCCATATCCTTTTATACAAGCACACGATAGTTGATGAAATAGATCATCTGGATAAAATGGTTTGGAAATTGTAAATGATTTCAGAGCTCTTTTGAAACTTCCACTATATTTCAGTTTCAGTTTTCCGCCCCCACTTTGTAGTGTTGAGTTTTTTTCCTAACCAACTCTGAGTTCTAAAACCAGTATTCATGGTGCGCTTCCGTCAGGTTAAAGTTAGATCTTAGCGCACTTTTCTTTGCCAAAGTCACAAATCTGCAATATCGGTCCTCGTTCAACGTAGAATATTTCTTCAATCCATACAACACAAGGCTCTGTCCAGGAGCCAGAATTCACATTTCGATGAAGAAAAGTTTCGCCCCAACTGTGAGTTTCTGGTCTCAATAATTAAGCGTTCCCATTGCTTTCATTTTTTCTATACCAAAAAAAAAGAGATCGCATCGCAGCTGGTCAATGCATGGGTAAATGGCAGAAATTATCGGTAGCATTCAATTAGTTCAATTTTCTACATTGTCTTCTTGAATTTTCGGTCATTGTTTCTGTCTTGTATATGACTGTTGAAAAATAGTACCACCATTCTCTTTACGAAAAATATATTTTGAGAAAAACAGCGTTTGTGTTCTTGTGCAACAAAAAAATAAAAGAAAGTCGAAGCTTTCTCTGCGATCAGAGCTTGAAACTCATGGACTGAGAATTATTGCAGCGGAACATGTTGCCGAAATAGACTTTGAAATGACAGCTATAAACCAAATTAATATTAGTTCTAGCGTTGCAGTCTTTGATTCAGATACAAATTTAATTGTATTGTTAATTTTTCTGAAGATAGTATGCATACATCCTAAGTAGAATAAAGCTTTACATAATGTAAATAGCTTCACTTGAATATATTATGGAAAAACAAATGTAAAGTATAAATATGTGGATGAAAAAAGAGAATGAAATTTATAACTTGTTAGAAATGGGTGGATGGTCTGTGATGATACACAGATTTTATAGCTATGCGATGGGACCTTAAACAGCGTCCAGTTTTACCAGTCCTGGACATGTCTAGTCCTTAAATGGTGGGTAATAGAATGACCCTTAGTAAAAAGGGTTAAGGGAAAGACATCGTACCAAACTGGCATAAGATAAAATTTGTGTAAAAAATTATTTTATATTGTTTTATAACTTATTATTATTTCCTCTGTAAACAAAGTTCAAAGTTATAAATTGAATGACCATAATTCCCTTAATCTGCTTTACATCTTGTAGTAGATGTAATTCCATTACATCTACTTCATTCTCAAATTAGACTATCGACTATTCAAGCCTTAATGCAGGAAGTCCAAACCTCCTTGGTTTCTTCCCCTCCCCCACGGTAGCATCGCACATAAATAAATAAAACTGTATGTCAGTAGATTCCAAAGATTGTAGGCTATAACTTTTATAGGAAGGGTGTTTTCATAATATGACAGATAAGAAAATAGAGAGCAAAAATCAAAAGTTTTAAAGTAAAAAATCAACTTTCTTCACATATTTACCTAAATTTCTAAAAACTATTAGGTGTAACGTAAGTATAAATTACACCGGTCTTATAGCCCATTTAATAACAAACAAGACAGTAAAACTTTGAACATGATCCAATCATTAGTTACAGAGATAATGTCCTTTCCGTAGATATTGCCATTTTGAACCTTTGAGGGGGGTTGGAGGGAAGCTCCAAGGGGAATTTTGGGGAATTTTGTAAAATTTCTCCTCTGGTAGGGTTCTATCAATGGTGTAAAATACAGATTTACGCAAATCTTTTCCCTTTCAAGACCTTTATTGACTGGTCTACACATTTTAATGATAAATCTATGTATTGTACCACATTTGTCAGAAAGATGAAGAAAACACTTTTTTGTAGTTTCTATAATGCAAAAAAATGGCAGATTTACTTTCATATAAAGTATATAATTTCTTCATGATTTCTCTATTTTAATAATCTATTAAATATTTACAGCTACAGTATTTTTCTTTATATGCGACGTATTTTCAAAAACTAATCAGCGAATTCCATGATAATTTTTTTAATAAGTCATATGAGGAAATGTCGTTTTGACTCTAAAGTTTGAAAGAAATTCACAAAGAATAAAAGATTGAAATTGAATTTTATTATTTAATTACTGTATGAGGCCCTTCTAAACGATCTTAAATACTTTATCTTGTGGAGCTTATAATGAGTTTTTACTGATTCTTTATTTATTAAAAAAGCAATAAGTTATTCAAGAAAGAAAAAGCAATTTGGCACTTGATAAAAATTTATTTCTTAAATTTGTATTTCATTTTATTTCTCTTGAACATCATAGTCTTTACTGAATTCGTTCATCTTAGTATAAATAATATTATATTATAGCTGATATGTGGATTTATAAAAGGCTGTATTTCATGAAATTATGATATAATACTTCATATCAAATTTTATTTTGCTAAAGCAACAAATCAGTTCGCAATATAGATTTTTCAAGTCTAAAATTTTTTACGTCTTCTTCAGAATTTGCAATATAATTTCCAATCCTCTCTATTTTTTTAAAGATACGATTATATGTGTTATTAAAAGCAATGGCATTCTTTTTACAATCAAACCGGGAAAAAATATTTTTTCAACCAATATATTTTAATTTATTTACAATTTACGATATTTTTGTAATGACATGGTATTCATATGCAGTTTCAAGCATCAAACATAATTGAATAACAAATAACACTGCGAATGCTGCTTTGTTGAACAGTGAGTAATTTCAGATAATCTAAGCAATTCGTAAAGAAGATTGTCTTCTAATTGCAGTTGTACTTTCCTTAGATAAAGACCTTCGCGAACACAAGCGTCTGTTTGTAAGAAAAGAGAATAGCAGTGTATCCACATTAAGGATAGTACTTATTGGTATCTATGTCATGTGGACAACATATTGTAACCTTTTTCCAGGCGAACAACAAAAAGTGTCCAGACCGTGGTATCTTAATGCACATGTCTTATCTATAATTATGACTGCTGCGTCTCCTTTCTTTATAGAAGTAAGCTTTTCTTTATCGAGGTCATTTCTGTTTCTTGTGCTTATTTCGGCTATTGTGGGTTGATTGTCCGATCTAATGACCATGCGGTATTAACTGCTGGATGGCCAAACGCCAGGCTTGGGGTTAACCAGGCGGATTATCGGCTATTAATCTAGCGCTGTTATCATGGCCACCCGCAGGACTTAATCGGGTCACGGGGTTGGCTTAGGACTGTCCGGTAATCAATAACACAGCAGAACGGTATGTCTTCACCAACCATGTCAGGGAAACAATTCTTCTTTCTCTCTTAATACGTTTGGTATGAAATGAATCCGTGCCTCAGCGGATGCAATCAGCGAGGCAGTGGTTGATAGCTTCTCTGTGAAGTTGGTATTGCGAAGGTGGAAACCGTTCTACAGACTGAGCAAGAGAGGATGCGTCGAGATTATTAAGAGTCATTTATTTCGTCTCTTAACACGCAACTATCTCAATTTATATTTTATTGAACCAAGAATTCAATAAAAAAAACTGAATTTTCTTCAGCCAATAACGAATATTTCTGTTTTATTTTATTTCTGGTATGAAACGTGCGATCCCATATTCGTGCATGTGAAAAAAAAAAAAAATAGAAATATACAGTATTGGTTGAGAAATCTTCAGTTTTTTCTGCCTCTTGTAAAATTCGAAAAATTGGGAAGGGTGGTGTTGCTTGGTTAAGTGATGATTTTTAGCTTCTCATTGTAGCCGACTGTAGATACGTAAAAATATCCGATTTCCTTCATGCGACTTGATTTTTCAAAATCTAATATAAAAATTAAGTTAAACTAATTTTGCGTCAAATCGAAAATCGATATAATCCGCGAAATAAAAGTGAAACTGAGGCGTGAAAAATATTTGATTTGGCTGTTCGATAGCACGAAATTGTTCTAAAAACTATTTCTCTAAACAATTCTGTTTGATCATGTTTGCGCGTCTATTGAAGTCCAAGCATACTGAATGTCGATCGGTTATACAAGTGTCTTCTTACCCATGATAGTATTAAAGAATAAAAACATAAAACTTAGCTTCAACTGCGCAATACTTAATGCAATGCACTCAAGATAATATTTTATTATTGTCAACATTTTTTTGTACTGATTATTATACAGGGTGTTCATTAATTATTGTCTGGGTTTCCGTACCTCATAACTTTCGAATAAAAAATATTACGCAAAAACCGATTACGTATTCGTAAATTACAACTCAAAGAATTTTACGTGGCAACAATGCGATCTTATCGCATTTGCAGTCTGGGTAATTATGACGTCATAAATAAAAATGGCGACCGTGCAAGAAAAAGCAATGTGTGTATTGTGGTTTTTCGAAACTAAATCAGTCATAACTACTCAACGTCGCTTCAGGACCACGTACAAGAAAGATCCTCCTTCGGATAATTCTATCAGACGCTGGTTAACACAATTTCAGGAATCTGGTAGCGTTCTACACCGAAAGGGAGCGGGAAAACCGAGCACTTCGCAGGAAAATGTTGATCGCATCCAAGAAACGTTTACTCGCAGTCCACGAAAATCAACGAGACAAGCAGCTGTGCAGTTACATATGCCGAATACGACGATATGGAATGTTCTACATAACCGCCTTCATCTGAATGCCTACAAATGCCTTGGAGGGAAATCGAATTTCGTCTCGATGTGTTACGAGCCACGAAGGGCAGCCATGTGCAAATTCATTAATCTTTTTAATATCATTAATAAAATTCTTTGAGTTGTAATTTACGAATACGTAATCGGTTTTTGCGTAATATTTTTTATTCGAAAGTTATGAGGTACGGAAACCCCGACAATAATTAATGAACACCCTGTATTTTATTAGTGATTTTTATTTGAGCAATGTTTAATCCCGTACTCCAAAACTTTTAACTTTTAAATCTCAACACGCAACTCTCTACGAAGGAGTGTAAGTAATATAGTAAAAAAAAATTAATTTTGAATTTGTGTGTATTTTTTCCAAAAAAAAGCAGTTCTGTATTATTTTATACCACTAATACATAAGAAATTGCGTAATTGCATATATAAACTAAAGACAAGCACAGTTAACAAAAATTTTCATAGGTTAAACTAGATTTGCTTAAATTGTATAAATTATTTCACTATTAAAACACAACTCGACCCTCTTAAAAATACAACAGGTATAATAAAATAATGAACACAGATTTACATTGCATTCAAAGAAATAGTTATTTTTTTTCTTTGGTACCTTTCATTATTTGATTTTTAAAAATACTCTCTTTGAAAGATTCAAATATTCATATTGTTAAGCTTGTATAACATAACATATTTCTTATATTAATCAAAAGATTAAAAACTGGACCTAAAATCAAAGCACATAAACCGTTACACGAAAACCATGTTACAATTTCAATACAAAGAAAAGAAATAAAGAAATTCTAAACGCAAACTGATTTCTTTCATGTAAATAGTTTTTACAGCTGTCATGGTAAAGGTTAATGTTTTCAAATTTTTATTTTTAAAAAAATTTTTCACAAAAGCATGCCTCGTAGCATTAACATAATATCTATTTCAATAAACGTATATATTTTTAATGTCTACGCATGTAACAAATATTATATGCAAATATATTATGTATAACGAACGAAACCTCGATTGTTTGAAATAATTTTTCAAACGCGTTGTCCATCATTTCTTAGAATTTAAATCTCCTTTTTCAAGTTTTCTTTTCATATTCTTCCTTTTCTGGTAATTTTTTTATACATCAATACTAGGAAAAATATCAGTTCTGCTGTGCTTCTAGTAATTTCCGATTGTAACAAAAAATTTTACATTATTTTGCAATATTTTTTCAATATTAGAGTTTCTTTTTAAATTCAACTATTTATAGAATAAGGATTTATTTTTTACACCAATAATAATTCATTAACTCTTAAATATAACAGAGAAGTTATATATTAAGAGTTATAAAACAGTTCACATCAGAAAATATTCTTAATACGTTTGCTCAATAAAATCTCTCTGAATTGTCTAGTTTTTTTAAAAAGTTTATATTCAATGAAACCGATAAATAAAATTTTTTTCATGTGGACGACCCCTGCGTACCAACACAGCGGGCTGGAAGGGGATTAAACGTCAGGGGTGGACACCGGGACCCGAGAACACCATCTATCTTGGAGGACGGCTTGTGTGGACGGGTCAAGCGCTCCGTATGTTTCCCCCTCGACCATTGCCGATTACCGGTCAAATGCTATTTACATAGCATTTATTCTCAAGGAATCCATCAAGTTTCCTTCCAAACTTGCTTTCTCGGAACTTTCTTTTCCTTCTCCATGTCTGGTCGAGGTCTTACCTGGATTCCATTTATATTTGTGTTGACATTTAGGTTCACCGAGAAGGATTTGCAATTTTATATTCCTAAATTCCCGTTTTCAATCCACGGAGCATGATAATGTCTTATGTACACGGGCTTCTTTCCTTTCTCTTTCATTCTTTCGTATTCTTTCATTTTTTGTTGTTCTTGTTATTTTTTCGTATACAGTGGTTAAGGTTTGTGTTTGCATTTGTTGATTTTAGTGTAAATTTTCATAAATTGTTTAAAACCAGAAAATATTTTTGGGATAAAAAAACATAAAAAGATAACCGTTTACAGATCAAAGTCAGATCCAGGTTAATTTTTAATTACTTTTTTGGATATTTCACCTTCTTATATTTTAGTTTAAAGATATCAATCATTAAAAAATGAATAAAAAAATTTATATATGATTTCACAATGTTCCCAATTGGGAACATTTGCCACTTCTGATTAAACTCATTACATTAGACATAGAAAATGGAAAACAGTGATGATCAGACAGAATTTTTTTTAATAAGCAAAGTATTATAAAAAATATTTTTATAACTAAGCACAGATATGAATTCAATTGAAGGTAATGAATTTAAATGAATAAAAAATATATTTTGCTCTCAAAAGTATAAAAAATGAAAATTTATAACGGTACCATGGCACTTTGGGAAGTAGTTCAAATGCAATACCCTTTTTTGCCCTCATTGAACTGTAATCTTGTATTTTCTCCAAATTATGCTTATTTACCCGAGTTGTTGCAATAAAGCAATGAATATCACTTTTCAGCTGCGTTATACAACCGGTAACTTTTGGTCCTGTTTGAGGCCCATCCTTTCTTGCCCCAGTTTGTAAAAAGATAATTGTGACTTCTCGACGGAACTCCAGGTGGGTAAGTTGGTTATGTTTCCCGTGAGTTGCTGTATGCTGTAGCCATCCAGAAACAATAACCATATTTTGTACATTTGCAATTGTGAAGTTTTGACGGAAGTTTCCTCGCATTTTATACAATTGATAAACCCCGCCTAGAACGCAATTATAGTTATGAATCCAATTTCATTGTTCTAAGCGTAGCTTTTTCTTCTGTGCATGAAAATATCTTTTAATTAGCTGGATTGGAGAATGAAAATTTTAATTGGAATAAACAATCACTACAGAATTATCATCCCGGCGATACATAAATACTTATCCGACACATTTAAAATGCCTCCCCATATTACAGATAAATCTGAATTTTTTCACCAAAACTAAAGCATTAACCTTTTAACAGCAGAAGGGTATTTCCTTTCCTAAGTTATAAAATAACTGTCTTTTCCATTTTCCTTTTAAAGACAACTCACAATAGAGAAATTCCTTCTTTCCCAGAATACTCACGACTGGCCAATGTATTTTTTATATCCATTAAAATTTGACACTGATATTTTTCATTGATTGATTTTCATGGCATTGATATTTTCCACAAATCTTCTTGATTATTGAGCATTCATTGCGTTTGTGTTTTATATTATTTTGCCCCTGTTCTTTATTTTCTCCCTATTAGAGCTCTTGGCAGTTTCTTTCGATGGATTTTTTTCTTTGCTTTTCTACATTTTGTCAATTATGAATATTTATGTTGATTATGTTGCTTCTGTTATTATTGCTTCTTATATATATATATATATATATATATATATATATATATATATATATATATATAAATCTAAATATAACTTATTATATATGATCATACAGAAGCAAAGTAAACAAGACATATCAAGAAGCAAATCCTATACTAAAAAGTCATTATTTGAACAATACAACCAAATTTAGAACAAAATCGAAGAAATTGAAAATACTATAAATACCATGAACACAAAATTAAGTTTAAACATTTATATGTCAACAAATAAAAAACTCTGTTGTTATTAAAAGTATTGAAAAAAGGCAATCCAGGTATAAGGAGTTTTCAACAATTAATATAGCAGCTTGTCTGTGGACAAGCTTTAGCCAGGTTAAATCAATTTTGCTGTACAAACCATCCGTGTTACTAAGTTGTTGAAAAAACAAAAAGGATAATTTACCCTAATTTAGAAAGAAAAGTCATACACTAACCCTAACAATAAAACTTAACTATACAGAAAGGACTAAAATTCAAGATAAAAATATGTAATACAACAATATATTGCACTATTATATTGCACTAAAAACAGTAAATATATCATTCAATAAAATACCCGTACTTTTCATTAAACATATATATATATATATATATCAATATCATGAAAGTCAAAAAATGTTAAAATAAAATGGAGAGACTGTAGTAAATCGGTAAAAGCGTATAGATGCTCATCAGGGTAAGTAAAATCTATACGAACCGTTAAAAAATTAGTGAAATCATAATGTTTTCTGCGAACAGTGTTGGCATATAGCTAAAAAACACTGTCCTTTACCCCGAACATTATGATAAACCAAGAATTTGAATGAAATACAAATAAAAGAAATGAAATTACGAACCTAACATTTTTTACATTTCTGCTATGTTTGTTTCGTATTTGTTATATATATATATATATATTCTTTGCACAAAACATGCATTTACATTATATATAAATATTATCCGCGGATTTCTTATCCATAATCATACATTCGAGGTACAAAAGAAAATGTGACTAAAAATTATTAATACTTGAAAAAGTCAACATTATTTGAAATTCCAGCAATCAAATAGCAAATCGTATTTAAAGTAGTCACATAAGAAAAGAAATATAAACGTCGATCGAATGATTGAAACATAAAAAAAATTGACCAAGAATGTCAAAGATTAAATTATATCTACTTTCTAAAAATAACAAAGATTTTTTTAAAAATATTTCTGCCTCTTTTTTCATATTTTAAGCTAGATTTCTAATCACTATTTTTTCATTTGTTATGATGGTAACTTGACACTCTATTTTTTATTCCTTGTAATTTTCGCTCTCTTGCGTCTTTTTGTAAACAAATTTTTATCTGAAAAAAGAATGTTACAATATTCTATTATAAAATTCGAAAAGAAGATTTTTTTCCCTCAGAGATATTTTTAAGAGCAGAATTTATTTAATTGATTTAGGGCTTAACAAGACACAACGATGTGTCGAACAACTCATATCACAGTTTTATTTAGTTTGATTTGTTTCATGTATGCAAATATGATATATTTTAATTGATTTTTCAACAACTTCTTGGCATATCAGTATTTTCAGAACTTAATTATAATTTAATATAATTTTAATACCTTACGAGATGCCATCTGGTGTAAAAATTTCAGGAAAAACAATGTCAAGATTCCATAAAGGCTAAAAAGCATAAATATTTAAAAATGAGAAACTAAATTGTACTTTTCAGTAAACTAATAAAAAAATTTAAAATAATTTTTTTATTAATTTTTTTCAGTAAAAATAAAAACAAAATTAAAACTTGCGGATGGGTTATAATGTATAAATAACAATGTCATATGAATCGTAAGACATAAGATATGCGATTATTATAACAGAACTCAAGCTTGCATAATAATCATTACTGAGAAGACAGACTTTTTGAACATGGATAAAATAATACAGTTGAAATACCTTATTTTATTTTTGTTCCGTTATCACAATTTATATAACACTTTCTTTTTCAATGATCAAATTTGAGTCATAAAATATTTTTTTTATATTTTCACTTCAACAGTATTTTATAATAATCACACACAATTACTCTTCATTATTTTAAAAGTACTTTCAACAACTTTTAGTGAGAAATAATTAAAAGACTGAATATTTTAAACAGCAAAGAAAAATAAGTGAAATCAAAATTAGATTATTCAAAGAATGCTGAAAATAACATGATCCCATTACTTAAAACTCTCTTTAATTTCTAAAAAAGTTCTAAATTTTTAATTGCTTAGTTGCTGAAAATTTGTTTTATTATTTTCTTTACATAAAATCATTTCTAAACAAGCAAAGGAAGCAATTTTAATTTTGAAAAACATTTGATGATGCTAATTAATAATAATTTAAGCCATAAATTTTGTTATTGCGCTAGTTTATTACGTAAGAAGTTTTAAAAATTCTTAGCTAGATGTTTAAAATCTCAATTTTCCAGTGTGGAAGTTTTTAGTGGCAAATGCTATGCAAAACTGAATGTTTTGCAATCTTCAAAGGATAAGGATTAGATGTTTGTGAAAATAATAAAGCAATAGTAGCCTCTCCAAAGCTTAGATTCTATATATAAATATTTATAAACTCATTTTCAAACAATTTTAATTCCTTTATTCATCTACATAATTGTGCTGTGGTATAAAGTCTAGGAATGTCAACAAGAATGCACTAAAATCGCGTGAAACTTAAGGAGGTAAATTATGACATGCAATAACTGATTCATTACACTTCTGCTATTTTGGCATTTAAACTTTTTAAACCTGTAATTTTCTAGAACGCTATGATTATTTAAATGCAACAGATTGTAAAATTATATAGTTAATAAATACAACTTTCACATAAATTATGCTAATATATGTGTTTATCATAATTCTCTGTATTAATATTTGTTAAATAAAATAGTGTTAATCTTTAATAAAGTAATTATATTTTAATGAGAAAGTTAAGCAAAATTTCAGTGAAATAAAGTGAGCATTTTTTAGCAAGTTAAAAAGTGTTGCGTGTTCCATTTCCAGTTTCATTGAATCATTGCTTCAATTTCTAAACTAGCCTTCTTTGTCGACCAGCATGCTCTCTAGGAACACAGTTTGTTTCCAATTCAATGGAATTTCCTATACATATTTCTTGAGGAAGCTAATTTTAAGCTTTGAATTGTTTTTGACCTTCAATCCTTACTAGAGCATAAGCTTTTCGTCTGCTTTCTCCCTTTCACTCAAGTACGTGCTCACTTGAGATTTTACCTAAAATTTTTTCTTTACCTCCTTAAAATTTTCCTTTTTCTACTATTTAATTACATCGCTTTGTTTCAACTAACTATCAATAGAACACGGAATGTTTATAGACTCCAATATTTTACTTTGGTGTATTAAAAATTATAATAACAAGATGGACATGTGATGTGCAGCATGGATGGCACCAGTGAGGTGTCCGGGAGAGACAAGGCCCCCCAATCGGCTAAATTTTCATACTCCGTTCACGTAATGGGCTATTCAAATAGTAGATAAATAAAGATCTGAAGAACAATTTGAGATGGTCATCGTTATGTCCCTTCCCTCGTATAGCAGATCCTGCCATGCTGTCGGGGAGACACTGCCCCCCCCCAGTCGGGAAGGCTCTACTCCGTTCACGTAATGGGCTATTCAAATAGTAGATAAATAAAGATCTGAAGAACAATTTGAGATGGTCATCATTATGTCCTCCCCTTGCACAGCAGATCTTGCCATCCTGTCGGAGAGACACTGCCCCCCCCCGTCGGGAAGATTCTAACGCCACTGCTGCGAACGGGCAATACGATTAAGAGAGCAGAGTAAAAGTGGAAATGGTGAACATTTCAACTATTAAAAGGTGTGTTACTTCGGTTGAAGTATGCTCAGAGAAAAAAGAGCTACAAATACAATAATGCTTCATAATCATTCTGCATGCTTTGGGTATATTTTATAGTTATGTTTCTTGAGGAATTCTGTTTGCAAATGTACAAAAAATGCGTCGGCTTCACTACATTAAGAGTTTAAAACTTGAAATTTATGGGACGGCAGAATAATCTATTAAGTACAAAAAGACGCCTTGCGCACATTAATTGTGAACAGAACGCTTAAAATGCACATTTGTTTGTTCGCGATTTCTGAAACTGTTACGTCGCAGTACGGGTTAAAAAAGAGATAAAAAATAGTTATGGCAAGACACCTTTATTTTCGGTGTTCAAAGTTCTCTCCGCCATCTACAATATAGATTTGAGCCCTTGTTTGAATTCACTTTGCACACATTTTAGCATATAGATGGTGACATAGACAAGCAACAGTAATAATACGTTATCGAAAATCCTGCAATGTTGGCGAAAAGGTCCATACACCTGACGTTTGAGTTAGTTCCAGAAGAAAAAGTACAATGAGGTCCTTTTCTGCCCGAAAAATAACATTTTCTCCTTTTGTCCATATCTTGTGACGTCACAATTTCGGAAAATGCGAACAAACAAACTTGCATTTTAAGCTTTCTGCTCTTCGTATTAATGTGCACAAGGTATCTTTTTGAAATAAATCGATAACATTCTACAACTTTGTAATTGACATTTTCCCTCTATTTTGTACCGTTTCAGAGATAGGAACGCTAACTCCGAAGTTTACCATTAGGTGGCGTTGTAAGTGGTCTCATCGCGTAGCGCATAGACGTTTTATTATACCTAGACACTACTTTCATGACTAAAGCTGCCGTCGTTCTGAAGTTTAGTGGGGGGTTATTTAAGTGGGAACCCTGTATATAGAATATATAAGTATAAATTATATTTGGGCAAAAAACAGCTATAAGAAGCTGGCAAACCGTTAAAATTTGTGTCATTTCCTCTTTTCAATGTTAAATACTCCCTGTCATCAGAGAAAGTTAAAATCCTATTAGATTTTCAATAAAAAACATTTGGAGTCAATATACAAGGAATTAACACAATTTTCGGAATTAACTCTCAAGTAGGATAGAATTCTTGCTTAGGAATTTGACAAAACACTGCAAATTGTTTGAAATTCATCAAAACAATGAAAAGTGCTCTTGAAAACTATATTTAAAATCATGTTTGAAAATTATTGAAATTAGGGACAAATTTCTCAGAATACAAACTTCTTGAAAAAATAATTTTTTGAGTTTTTAGATGATCTAAAAATGATTTTTGGCTAATCAATGTGGTTTTATATAGTCACCACGGAAAAATGTTAAAATGTTGCTAATTTTTATTTAATTGAAAATATAATTAAAATTGGAAAAATAGCCTATACGTATACATCACTACCCTTCAAAATATGCGTGTTCCAAATTTGGCCGCTCTAGGGTGATAGGTCTGGTCTGTAGATGGTCTGTCCATCAGAGAGACAAGCACGCGCATATTAGTTTTTATGA
Source organism: Araneus ventricosus (assembly GCA_013235015.1). NCBI lineage: Eukaryota > Metazoa > Arthropoda > Arachnida > Araneae > Araneidae > Araneus > Araneus ventricosus. The sequence goes on along the minus strand of BGPR01000030.1, from coordinate 818,008 downwards.
CTATTAAAAATAAAATACGTATTTTAGTCAGTTTCTTCTGGAGAAAAAACACTTGTTTATCCCGTTATGTGATGTCCTTCTTCTCAACAAACAACTGCACATTTATGAAACTGAAATGTCTGTTTTAGATAATTTCTTCCCAAATAACTAAGTCAAGAAAGTGTTAGTAGCTTCTTGTGTTTTATTAAAGAATCACATTTTATCTTCGATAAAAGATACTTACCCCAGATAGCACGTAAGTTTGCAGCAAGTTTGATTTTGACTTGATATTCCCTTGTCATGGCAAAATTTGACGCGTCAAACTTGAAACGAACTTGTAGCAAGTTTGCTGTGACAACTAGCGCCACCCTCGCTTGCAACGCATTTGCTACAAGTTCGATGTGACAAATAGCGCCACTCCCTTGCAAATCAAATCAAGTTTGCAAAACAAGCTTCATGCAAAGACAGCACAAAGAGATAATTATCTTTGTCTCAGTTTTAAAAAAAACATCCGATTTTTAATAGCATCTCCTAGACCGTCCTTCTTTTTATTAATTTAATAAATCAATGATAATTTGTAAAAAAAACTAACTTTTTTATAAAAAAAATTTTTGAAACATTTTCCATCTTTTCACTAAATATATCACTCGCACTTTAAAGAAAACTATATCGCCTTTTCTTAATGTTGAAATTTTAACGTTTGTAAACAAAATTAAATCTAAAAAACAGTCAATGTTTGTTGAAAAATAATAACTTAGACATTTTTGTCCCATTTGAAAGTAATTACTTTTAAACTCTAATTTCATAATTTATTCTACTAGCAAAACGTAGTTATTAGCGAAATTCGCTCTCTCTTTGACTTCAAATCATATTCTCAACTCAAAAAATTAATGAAATCAAGAAAAAAGTTTAAAATAAATCGTATACGAATCGCATCGAACGATGTATTAGCGAAATCTATCTTCTCCTCTCGCAGCCGAACTGGTCGAGTGGTATCGACGTCTGGCTACTAAGCGGTAGGTAGCGAGTTCTATCCCGGGTTGTGTTCGTACTCTGTTTTTGCTATAATTTGCAATGAGTTTGCACGACAAGCTTGTGGCAAGCTTGCTGCAAGTTCGTTCCATGGTGACTTCGAAGCTTTCGTTAACTTGCTGCAAGCTTGCACTCTTGTCATGACAAATTTGTGGCAAGCTTGCACTCTTGTCATGACAAATTTGCGGCAAGCTTGCTGCAAACTAAAATTGCTATCTGGGACATCTTTCAAAAAGAAAGTGGATTGCGTTTAAGAAAACTCCATTACGCTTTATTAAACATTGCTATACTACTCACGAAAATGGCTAATTATAATATTAAAGTAAATAAAAATATTATTGCGCCCATACATGATGATGCATAATTAACTTCTTCAATGTTTTCCCCTCTTTTTCGACAACCATTGAATTTTGTTCTGAAAAGGCCAAAGGGAAAGAACTATTAGAATAGTGGAATGCTAACTGTCGCTTCTGGCAGTAAAGATTTTCCGCTTTTATCGAATATTACTTTGCAAATGCATAATATTTATAAAAAGCAATATTTGAAGAATTCGCACTTGAGAAAATATGCTTAAAAAGTTTCATATAAAAGCTTGAATCTATTTCAATACTCCTGTCTATGAACAGCTGCAGGAATACTTCATACAATCCAAATGAATAAAAACCATATTTTTATTCCCAAGACATATATACTCCTTTTTGAAACGCAATTCTTTAATTCTCTTTTCCATTTAATTTTACAAATATTTTGGTCGAAGCTTTTAAAACCGACTTAACTTCATCAGTTAACTAATAAGATGTCTGACCTTATAGAGAACCATTTAGCATATCAGTGGAAAATTCAAAGACAGAATTTTTATCAAAATAAAATTCCATTATCTATTGCTGCATCTCTTATCTACATTATATAATCTTTAACTGTATCTTTTCCGTTCTCATTTTATCTCGCCTCATAAATCAAAACAAACATTTAACTAGCTTCTTCCTTAGAAAAACTGAATACTAAAAACTATCACGTATCTTTTCATATTTTATTATAGATCCTACCACAAACTTCTGAAGAAAACCAGACGTACAAAGTGAATAAAATACAATGTACGTTTATAAAGCATAGTGTAATATCTCACATTTCATGTATAAATTTACCACACAATTTTGAAGGGTACCAGACATAGATTACAGATTAAAATTCTAGAAGCTTCAAGTAATATTTCAATTTCTTTATAACTATTGCCATACTCAGCTGAAATCAAAGTCCAACAAATAAAAAAAATTCATCCCCTGTGTGATAATACATATATAATTTTTTGAAATCCAACGCCCTAGTTCCCTTTTCTCATTTTATTGAATTATATCCCTGAACTTGTTAATTAAGATTTCTGGAAACTCTCTGCCATAATCAATCAGATAATAAAATCCCACCCTCATTTTAAATACAGATTACTTTGAGTTGAATAGACTTAAATTCTACTTGTAATAATCTATGTTGTAAAACAGTTAACTTGGTAGTGATAAACTGAAAAATAGAGTAAATGGCAAAATAGGCTTCCATGATAAATTGTTATTGAAATGAGAGATTTTCCCCTTTTATCTTACTGTACTAAACAAACAAAAAACATTATTTTACCCACCTACGACAATAGAAAATTTGTGCTTTTAAAAAGTGTCGTATAATATCCTAATTTCATTATAAGTACTGCAGCCTACCACTGAAAGAAATCAGACATAATCAAAGCATATCAAATATGATAAAATACTTATGTTTCCATGTATGATAACAGATATACAACTTTTTTTTACAACTCTATCCCTTATCTTAAACCTTTCTAAGGTCGTGATCAGTATCCTTACCACCAACCTCATGGATTTTTAAATGCATTTTTTAAATTCTCGCCAACTTTTTCGATGAAACAAAAGCCTACGTGTTCCATTTTCTTTTCTCAAACAACAGCGAAATGTCTGGACCTGATAATTAATTATTAATTAGCAAAATTACTTAATTAATGTCATGGAATACACTAAATGAATATTTCTTTTTTAAAATGAATCTCTAGCCCAAATCCAAAGCCATTTTACTATAATACTAATAGAAAAAATGTCCCTTTAAAGGGTTATATAAACAGATTACTTTACATTGAATAGATTTAAATTCTACTTGTAATAATCAATGTTGAAAACCAGCACAGGAAAAAGCAGAGTAAATGGCAAAATAGACTTCCATGATAAATTTTTACTGTAATGAGAGATTTTCCTATTTTATCTTGCTGTGCTAAAGCAAACAAATTAACGTTTTTTACCTACCGCGTAGAACGGAAACTATGTGTTTTAAAAAGCATCGCACAATATCTTAATTTCATTAAAAGAACTGCCGCATGCCGCTGAAAGAAATCAGACGTAATCAAAGTATATCAAATAAAATAAAATACTTTTTTTCAATGTATGATAACAGATATACAACTTTTTGAAATCAATCATATAGTTCAATTTCCCCATTTTATTCAATTATATCTTTGAACTTCTTAATCAAAGCTTCTGGAACAAACCCGGTCGTCATGAATCAGCGAGTAAAATGCCTCAATTTTTCTTAAATAAATTAACTAATTTGCATTGAAAAAATTTTAAATTTTATTTGTAATAATGTATTTTCGTTAATATTGCAAACAAATTAACTTAGAAATGTTAAAATATAAAGTAGAGTTAATGGTAAAATACAACTGCATAGTCAATTGTTATTAAAATTACAGATTATCTTTTCATCATACTGTACAAAACAAGCAAAATCATTATTTTACCTACCTCCTACAACAAGAAATCTGTACGTTTAAAAAGCATCATATAATATCTTAATTTCATAATAAGTGCTGCCACACGAAGAAATCAGACATAATCAAAGTATATCAAATAAAATAAAATACTTTTTCTCCCATGGTTGATAACACATATACAACTTTTTGCAATCCGATCCTCCTTTTCCCATTTTATTGAATTATATCCCTGAACTTCTTAATTAAGGTTTCTGGAACAAACTCGGCCGTCATCAATCAGCGGGCGAAATGCCTCGGTGTTCCCCTTCCTCCCGGGAGACAGAGAACTTCCCCTTAAAAACTGGATCATATCCTCCGAAAGAGAGGCCAGAAGACAACAGAAGAAGAAGAACTGATAGAGTCAACAGCCATAACACACGGTAGCGCCACAGGGTGTATTACAAGTCTGTCCGCCCTCTTTCATTAAACCACCGATAGTAACACCGGAGTCAATATTGACATGCACGGCACGGGTTAGCTCTCATTACTGCTGGGGAGCCAATTTTCTGCCTTATCGGCTCTAGCGAACCTCCTAAAAGACAACACAGGCCGCAAACAAACGCGCCCTGATATAATATGCCAGAAGGGATGGCGGAGGATTTGCTGGCTTTAATAATGCTCAATAGGGTCGGGGACTCCCAAGGAGCATGTTTCGTGATTTTCCACCTTTATTGGAGTTTTTTCCCCTTCCGAAAGAGTGTCTTTGTAATACTCGCTGAAGGTTAAATTTGAGAAATGGACTGCTTCCGCACATCTGTTTAGGGCGCTAAAAGAATGGGATTAGTAGCTCAAAGGAGTTATTGGCAGGTACTAAGAGGACTCTGATGAGTCTGTCAAGTAATAACTTAGGATGTCTCGACTCATCGTCCTAGAAATTATCACGAATCAAACAGAAAGTTCAATTTAAAAAAATTGTCTGCTTCCGATCTTAAGTAAGAACGTTTTATGCCTTCTCACCATGAAATGCTCATTCTTTATTTTAAGATTATGGATAACTGATTATACAACAGAAATTATTATACTTCTTTCAGATAATTACTATGAATTCCTGGTGGTTCTCCATTCTCAAAGTTATCATTAATTAAATCATTAAAAATCCAATCGTCTCTTTAATCTCAGGAATATCATGCAAATAGCATCTTTATGCTTTTTGTATTTGAAAAATAGCCCTTCCTTCATTTTTAGATGAACTGATATTTAAGACGGTGGAGGATTTGGTGGCTTTAATAGAGTTGGAGAATTCCCAAGGAACATGTTTCATGATTTTCCACCTTCATTGGAGTATTTTCCTCCCTCTGAAAGAGTGTATTTGTAATATTCGCTAAAGGTTAAATTTGAGAACTGGACGGCTTCCGCTCATCTGCTTAGGACAGTATGTCAAAGCCATACGAATTAGTAGCTCAAAGGAGTTATTTGTAGCAACTAAGGGGATTGCAATTATTTTGAAAATTAATAACTTAGCAAATCTCGACTCATCATCCTGAAAATTATCATGGAATAAATAGAAGTTTTTGCTCCGAAAACATCTTGTCAGGATTTCATCCATTAATGATTACTACTACTACATGATTAAACCACATGATTTTCTTATAAACGTACAGAAGTTCTTTATACTTTCAGATTATAAATACCTGATCGACTAAAGGAACCGATGTGATTCAATTAAATAATAGTAATGAATGCGTAATGACACTTCGTTCTCAAAATTTTCAATAAAAATCAATCTTTTCTTTAATCTCAGAAAAATAAGATAAGCTTTGGTTCCAATAACCTGGAAGTGGCTTTTATATTTAATAAATAGCTCTTCCTTTATTTTCAGATGTTATTACATATATTAGAACAAATAATCTTGTGACTTTCATAATGCTCAACATGATTTGGGAAACGAAAACAGCATGTTTTTATCTTAAGTCAGTCTTTATTATAAAGACTCACTTAAGATAAAAACATGCTGACTAATGTTGAATTTTAGAAATGGATTGCTTCCATGTATCACTGTAATGCGGTAAAAGAACATAATTTATAAGACTCTTCTAATGCGTACTTAATAATTCTGTCGAATGCTTTGAAGTGTATTCTGACTCTTCATTCTGGAAACGATCATGTCTCAAATAATTAAGTTTCAAATAAATTATCCATCTTGAGATAAACTACATCAGATACTGATTCTTTGCGGTCACGAATACTGTTCCCTTCATTACAGTGTTATATGGCCTCTAAGACGTTGTCTAACTGTGGCATTATATAATGATTTAGGATATAATATGTTTAGACTACTTATATTTCAAAATTTCATTGGACAGTTAATTTGTTATGTATTGTATAAGCATGAATGGATTTCGTTCTTCCTTTGCTATTGGATATAGAGGAAATCCCTCATACGCCTCTCTAAAAAGCAGTAATTTCTATTCAATAACATTAAGTTGTTTTACCATTGTGATCTGTGCCATTTTATGAGCAAGTAAAAGTGGTTCTTTTTGCTAGCATGAATGGTACTTCTAGTCATAATAAGTTAAAGAATTTTTATATCATAATCAGTAATATACTGCAACTGGTATCTAATCTCGATTGGTATAGCATATCTAGCCAAGCCCATGAATCAAGGACTCGTGATAAAATGCAAAAACGACGTCCACTGTTGGTGAAAATAACCTGGGTGTGACTTGAGATAGGAGTGCGAGCTTAATATATTGGGGCATTTTGGCCTTCTGGGGGACTTTTTCTCTCTTTACTGTAGTACCCGAGTGTTGTTTGTGCGTTGAATTACAGTAATCTCAAACTCATAATCTAAAACTGTCATTAATAGACGTTATAATTCGATAAAAAAACTGCAGATAATTCTTAAGAATCTCAGGTGTTCTATGGATTCTTAGCGCAATCTAAATGACCGCACATTTCTAAAACAGGAAGCGCTACCTAATACGATAGAGGAGAAATCCTTACAGTCAAGTAGTTAAAAGAAATTGACACATATTTCTGTTTCCTTCGGAGGTAAACTAGGCAATCCTCCAACAGTCAGTCAGACGCAACAAGGAATTCGTTGCTAAATCACACATCGATTTACTAGCTTTTGCATCATACTGGCTGTGGCAACTTGGGCCACAGTAATCCCTATAAAGGGAATTTTTAGCGCGCCTCTTCCCTATCTGATGGGGAATTCAATCAGTCTTAAATCGGTGAATGGGCCGATTTAAAATGATATTGTCATTTTTTAAACGTTCTCTCATCAAATGTCTTTGTGCGGTATTCGTGATAGTCAAAATAAATAATTACAGTACACTCTCTATTATCAGTGCTCATTCTGGACTCACAAAAAAATTTAAAGAGGAACATTTTCACGCTTATCATGCATGTAAAATTAATGTTGATGTACGATCCAGAGATTCATTCCTTGAAACTAGCGAGCCGTGACGGCGGAGGCTAAAGAATAGATTTTATTCTTCTTCCTCCACGTGCAATGTCTACCAGTTTAACCCCTAATTTTCCAAGAAATGAATCATACACTTCCTGCTAGCTCTTTCTCGTACGAACACGCTTCTTCCTCACGCGTCATTCTTTAACTTCTTCGTCTTCTTTCACTTTAGCACGTCTTCCTTTCCTTTTTATGTCTTGTTTATCGTCAGTTAGTAGCGTGAAATTTTTACTAGTAAAAATGAGTGGTGTGAAACGAAAACGGAACGTTATAAATGTTAAACAAAAAATTAGAAATCCTTCAAAAGCGTGATAATGGAGAATCAGCTAGTACTGATGCAGAAGATGTACTAAATGAGGGAAATACAATTTCTCATTCTGTTGCTCTACAATCTGTGGAAACTTTGTTAGATTATATGGGTCAAAGAGGATTTGATTACGGTGACATTACTGCGGTTCGTAAAATATGTGTCGATATACAACAAGAGATGAACAAACAACAGAAGCAAAGACGCATTATAGATTTTTTACAGCCGTCAATGTTAAAAGGTGCTTTCCTAGTTTGATGTTATACAGCATGCAAATGTAAGTAATTTTTATATATTTGCACTGATTTTAATTTTTTCTTTAATAAAAAGGAGTTTTCGGATTATCCGTGTTTTTCTATTGTCCGTGCGATCCCACCTGGTGATTAATCCGGATAATCGGGAGTGCACTGTAAAAGGTAAAAGGACTGTTTATTTGAACCATATAAAAGTAACACACGAAATCAACTGGACTTAGTGCATTTACAGCCACACTGGCTGAAAGCACAATAAGGGTATAGAACCTATTCCTCTGTTTTATGTTCCTCAGTCATGTCGTACCTTAACCCCCTAGGTCATTGGTGGGCACTAGCAAGTTTAATATCAGATAATGTTCCCAAATTATTCTGTCGTACTATTCGATACGCATGAAAGATATTATACTGCTTATGTAAATTATTCGCAATTTGTACTATTTCTAATTTGCATTATTATAATTTTTTCATTTTATCGATGATTAGAAATCTTTCTTATTGAAAAGTTTTCATTTGTTTCGCCTTTTTATCTTCTGTGAAGATCTCATTGAGCTCAGAAATTAAAAGTTAAAGAGCGAGTTCAAAGATTGCAATGCAACGCTTAAATTATTTTAATTACTTCGGATGATGAAGAAACTATGTGCTCATCGTACAAATTAAAAATTCCAAGCTCTCTTGTAAATAAAGATTTTCAGTGCTTCAAAGACTCAATGCCTTTGATCTTAAATTAAATTTTCGACTCAAACTAGAAGTTCGAAAAAAATGTTTAGCCGTCTCGGTCTTCTTAGTCTGAAATTAATTCGAAAACACACTGCTTTCTCATTTGGAAATTGTTTTACAACTCTTAATATGAATAAAAAAAACAGGTATTAATGTTACGGTAATTGGTACACAATGAATCTTTGTTTAATTTTATTTAATATTTATTATCTGTAAGTCATCCTGATAAAAATAATGAATTAATGAATTTTCTTGAAGCAAAAGAGGCTAATTCTGTAACGTATGCTTCAAGATTATCGTTTCCTGTTCCTAATCTTTTCATCCTTTATAAGGCATCTGCATTATTCCACTTAGAATTAAGAAAGATAAAATTAATTCTGAATTTAACTGTTTAAAAAATTGATTTATGGAAAATGAGAGAAGAAATATATTTATATTTTGTTGTAATTATTCGCTGAATAAATGGCTTTTAAATATTCAGAATGTGAAAATAATAAACATAGTAGCAGTGTAATTAAGAAATAAAGTTTAAATAAAGGCTTAATTGAAAAATGTGCTGCTTCTGAATAGAGAAAGGCAATTAAAGACATAAATAAACACTGAAATTATTTTTATGAAAAATAAAAACTTAATTATAGATTAAATTGTTATGATGAGCTCTGAATCATTTAATTTAACTGTACAACGGAAAGCATTTGACCTCTAATAAAAGATGCAATAAATTACTTTGTTCATAATCCGTTTTCCGAAAAATAATTTTTAAAACTATTTTTAATTATCATATCCCACATAGTACATTATATTGTCTAATATCATAATATTTTTCCCAATATTGAAACAATGTAAAACGTAAGACTTTTACAATATTGTACAATGTTTTTTCCGTAATATTGGATAATGTCATATAATACTGTATAATATTATACCATATTAAATAATATTGTTCTGTACTGAATAATATTATATAATATTGCATAATATAATAATATACTGAATATTTTAAAAATACATTTTAGAAGCATGGAAAAATATTAATCACTTAATTCCTAAGTGCTGAACTTCTGGCTAACACTTTATCATGATTTGAACACTTCTACATTAAGCGAGCTATGAACGCGGGAGTTTTCGCTTACCAAACCGGCACCTTACCACTGGACCAGCCAGACTTGCCTCAGAAAGCGTAAATGATGATAATGAAATGTAGTTACAGAGTTCTGATCTCTATGAAATTTTATACACATTCCAATTTATACTGAATAGTATTTTTAATTAAACTATCTTTTATCGTTACAATTTCGAGTTCAAAATGAAATTTGAATTCAAAGAGGAAGCAATTTTAGCTCTTATATCTAAGTTTGCTAATTTAATAAATTAAGGCAATAAGGTTTAAAAGTAATTATAATAATATGTTTGAAAGGTTTTGAAATTTATTTATTCCTCTTTCAATGTATTACGAGGCGCCTTTATCATTTATAATTACAGTATTTATTCAAAATCAAATGCAAGATTCGCAACAATAAATCACATGCATATTTTTACGATGAGAATAACACTCAATTTTTTTCACAGAACAATAGATAATCCATATGTGAGAGCTTTTTTATGGTTAACTTCCTTAGCTGAATCCGGCCCGCCTTTTATATACAGAAAACAAAATGATTGTGCAAACATTATTATTCAAATGAACATTTAGTAAAATATTTTTTCGGACATATGATTCAACGTTGATAAATGTAGTGTTACAGTATGATCATGTTGCCATCTGTCGACTGTAAGAATAACTTCACCTTAAAATACTGATAAAAGTCGATAAATGTAGAAATTAAAATATTGTATGCATTGCATTGTATATTATGATATAATATTCAGCATGTTAAAGAATAATTGTTCCAGTGGAGTTTTTTTAAATAAAACCTCCAATCGAGTGATATCCTGCGTTAAAATGAAGATTTTTATTAAAACATTGTTTTTATATTATTTGTGAAAATTTAGTATCTCGGAAATACTGATACATGCAATACAATACTTAGCTACGGTATTCGGTGTTCATAATATAGTACAACATTGTGCAAAGATTATATAATATTTCTGTGCTACTGGGGATAATTACAATACAGTTTTAAAACTGTGATTTTAACGTAATGTACGACACTTATTACAATTTTATTTCAAAGCCATGTGTAATGCTGTTTTCATTGACATAATGGTTATAAATATTTAGATTAGTGATCAGCAGAACATCGCCAATTTTTATTATTAAATTATGATTAATTGTTATTTTCTATAGCAAATCTCTCGTGACAATTATTATAGGCTGTATTACAGTTTTTGGCAGAATTTTGGATGGTTACTTCAGAAATAATTTATTACGGCCCTAAAGTTATATTTAATTTGTTCCAGAATAGATGTCTCATTCCTATTATTGCAAGGTTGCTTAAATCGTTGAATATCTGGGTTTGTTTTGGTTTATTTATATGAACGTCTAGTTTAGTTTTACGAAGCAAGACGGAGGCAATTTTGGGGGATCTCGAAATTTTCTGTCGTCATCAGTTGACGAAGATGGTATAAGAGACGGAGCCCCTGTTCAAGCTTCCGCGCCACATCAGTGGAAATACGTTTGACCCACGATGCCAGATTTGGCACCGGGGCCACATACACAAAGGTTTCTTAGGAAAAAGGTTCAGTTTTGTTCTCCATAATACGAAGTTAAACGTAAAACACACCATGTGAAATAATGCACAAAATTCGAGTCAAGAACACTCCCTCCACTTTTCAGCAATTTATAAAAGTTTTGGTCAGTTATTATCAAAAATTTTAATATTTTTCCTATACTAATATTTGATGAATTAAATATAGTTATGATTGGTTAGATTTAAGAGCACGTTAGTGTCCCGTCGCCAAGTTTTCGACACTTTCGTCAACCGTTAAGAGGGCTGCCAGATATTAAGTCTTAACAATGTTAAGTCTAATACCATATTTGGCGAATTATCGCCTGTGTAAGTTTGAGTTTGGTGCCAATACCGTGCTCTTAAATCTAATCAACAAACAGACATAAAATTGTTTGTTTTGACATACCGAATTTCATTTATCATCCTTGTTTCGTCTTTGAGTAATTGTGTTCGCATACGCGGACATTTTACCCTTTGACAGATTTAGTCCAAAATTAGGCGCATATTCAAAATGTGGTAAATTTCTAATATTAATTGATTTATAACATTTTTTGTCGGTTACAATCTTTAGAAAATTATCTTCATAGTGACTTTCTCCGAATTCTAAATCTATTTTATTCTATAACATTCAAAATTCTCAGAATAACTGATATTTAAAAGAATAGAACTCTTCGAAAGAAATTTTAAATATATACATCAAACAATGAAGTCGATCGTGACATCTCCAACGTTTTGCACCAAGATTTTAAATGCTGAACTTCACACTGGGTTAGCTTAAACCTCATCAACTGGCTTTAGCCAAACTTTATACTAGCTACGATATATCATCAATCACTACTGACTAGTTTATCGCAGGAGTTGTGTAATATATCTATATGAGTCTCGTCTGCTGTGAAATCCACGTACGTAGGTAACAATTTAAATTTACGCGTGGATTGCCTTCTGTTGATAAGTCCAGGAGTTGATATCGTTCCAGACGGAAACTTTTCTGAAGTAAAATCATTATCTAAAGTTTCAACTCATTAAATAAATTTGTAATTAGTCATCTTATGATACATTATCTGATTTTATCTTTAAATTTTGTAATACTTTTCATTCAACCATGTTTTGCGTACATAAAGGAAAATTAAATCAAGTTTTCGCTTTGTTACATTTTAACTACAACACAATACGTTGGTGTTATCCTTATCTTAAGGCTTGAAATGTTTTCGGAACTTTAATTGATCCTCAATGATCTCTGGTTATTGTTATATAACAAGACTGAAGTAATAATAACAATATAGTAACGAAGCTTTTTATTTGTTTCATATAATCGATATTACATTACGAATGCCTTTTCTAGCTTTTTTAGCATTTCATTGGCCTGGTGTCTCGTTTGCCATACGTGATTTTTAGAAACAATTCTTACCTAAGTATAAAGTCCAATAAATATTTGCATTGCTTTTATCTCTAAATTATATTATTGTGAGAACATAATTTGAATAAGAGTTCCATTTCATCTGTGAGATTTTTATCAATCTTCAACACTCATTTTTCAACATTTCCAGCTTTTTTAGCATTAAATAGGGATGTGTATGTACTGGTGTACCATTTGGCGTACGGGACTTTTAGAAACAATTCCTAGCGAATGATAAATCCAAGC
>BGPR01000030.1:793303-805183 GCA_013235015.1 Araneus ventricosus | reverse complement strand
GTATGTACTGGTGTACCATTTGGCGTACGGGACTTTTAGAAACAATTCCTAGCGAATGATAAATCCAAGCGAATAATAAATATTTACATTAGTTTTATCTCTAAATTAGGTTATTGTGAATTCCCAACTTGGAGAAATGCTTCATTTCAACTGTGCTCATTTGACCAATCTTCAACAAGTATGTGTACACTTTCCTGCCCCTTCTGGCGTTATATGTTGCTGATCCCCAAACCGTTCGCCGCAGGACTTGATCAGAGTAAATCCCTTAACTGCCGCGGCTCTGACCAAGGCAATATCAACACTTCTAAGCTTTCTTTTTTCTATGATAGTTTAAAGCAAACCTGTGGACGTAACGACTCGTAAAGAAACACGATATAGTTACGAGATAGAACGGAACGGTTTCGGAACGCATTGCTTTGCTTCGGAAAGACGCATTGATTCGGCTCGTAAGAAAAGAAAACACGGCCTGCAATTCCATTTTGTAGGAGGCTTTTATACATGGGTGGAGTGTAAATTTTCAAATTAAATTTCAAGTTGTATTTTTTGGGATTTTAAGACCGGAATATTTTCTGAAGAATCCTTTATATGGATGATTTGGAAACTCATTTAAATAAAATGAAACTATAATTTCATTTTGTAATAATTTCATTCATTATTCTCTTGAAAAAGAGTTAAATGTTCATATTTAGATTTAATTCAGAGTTGTACTTTTTAAAATTTGGTGAGACAAGCACTTCTAAAGACAATTGTTGGAAAAGATTCTCTGAGAAAAAGTTGAAATTGTAATTTCATTTTTGGAAATTATTAAATGTTGTTTTAATATTGATATTCGAAATTAAATGTTAGTTGCATTTTTCAGAATGAGCAACTACAGACATTTTCTAATGATAACTATTTACTATCTGAAGATTCATTTTCTAATAGTTTGCTATGTGAATTTCTTTTATTTGATTAATATTATTCCTTGCTTTATTGAATTGAATTGAATAACTAATTCTCTGGGTTTTGATATATATTAAAATTTGCTTGGTACTCGATTAGATGTAATTTGTTTCATTTGAATAAGATATTAAGATTTTTATCTTCATATAATTTATCTAGAAAAAATATTACAAAGGATATTTGAATGTTGTAACAATTTTTTAAGTACGCAAACATTTAAAGAACCTACTTCGAAGCGCTAATTGATAAATGAACAAAAGATTTTTCATATTTGAAATTTTGCACTTATTTCTTCATATCAATTTGTTAACTAAGATGAAAAATGAGGAAACATAATCGAAATAAAACATATGGAATTTCTTTTTAATTCCATTATTTCCCTATTGGCACAATATTCATACGATATCTTTACGATGTTGTCCGGCATTCAGAATATCGTAGCAACATCGCGAAGCTATCGCAAAATATCTTATGCTAATGGGGTTGGATTTATATTTCAGTAATCTTTGATTTTATCGTTTTTAAATACACCCTGGCATATGATTTGATCAGTAAACTATTTAAAGCTGTCTCGTAGAATTTAAAAAGAGCAAGAAATGAATTTATTACAACTAGTATTTTGAAATAGACTACTGCAATTTTCGGAATTCTGCTGTCACAATACTTCGTGTTTCTTCATAACACATTTTTTCAGGATTTATCATATTTGGCAACCACGAGACCATATGAGCACAAAGCAATTGTAAAGAAAATTTATTCAATAATTACTTCGAGAAGCCATATTTTAACTTCTTTTAAGTCTAATTGTGAAATATGTCAAGATTTCACGATTTGTGTTAGGAATATAGTAGGCAAATAAATAAAATTATCTAGAAATTATCAGGAACAAATTTATCTAGAAATGTCCAATTCAATGAAACCCGAAGTTTTTTTCCCTTGACAGTGAATTTAATAATTTGAAAAGTCATAATTTTTAAATGAATGAAATAATTTTTTTTCTTGAAATAAATAATTGTATTCAAAGGTATGTAATGCTTGAGATTTCTATATTTTTCAGAGGCTAAAAAATAATTTTTCAAAAAAAAATAAGTAACAGATAATACACCTTTCAGTATCATTCATGTTTCTAGTTTCTGAAAGTTTTGCTGTTTTATTTTCGTGTCCGAAACATTCGTTCACTTGACAACCGAGCAGCATTTCTTTGGCCCTTGCTTAAACCTATTTGAATTGAATGTAAATACAGATGGAAATAAATACATTAACAAATATGCAAAATAATAAGAGAAAAAAGATATCATAGATTGGATTATAATTAAATTTTATTAGGTCTCAGTTTGCTAGTTATAATTAATATTAATTATAAACTAACTGTTAGGTTATTGTTGGAGTGATCTATTAAGGTTTTCAGTCTGTAATTATTTATGCACTCATATTTAGAATGCTACATTTTTTGCTTCAATTAATTTAAAATGAATTAATGAATCTAAAATCAATTTATGTATTACACCGCTTGCTTTTCGAGTAATATATTTTTTAGTATTTTCATTCTTATTAAACATTTTTGTATCAAATCACTTTTGAAGTTATATCTAAGAATTTTAAAATAAATTAATTCATAAAATATATTTTAAATCATTTCTTTATGTGGACGGGTTGCAAATACACATGCATGCTTCTGACTTGTACACCATTCATGATCTCTTTGGAACGTATATTAAAATTTACAAAAACCAAAGCTGAAAGAAACAAATTAGAGCGTGTTATTAATTTCATTTCATTTATGTAATAGTGGTGCCTTTAAAGCATAAAGCAAATGAATCCTTCCGTCTCTTCATATTAGAGATAATAATGTTACAAACATGGAAAGTCGCTTCCCAGCAATGTGAGTCTTATGGTTGGAAAGAGAGTTTTACAGGGGTAAGTATGAGATGACCGACAGCAGCCCCGTCTGGACCCCTGACCTTGGCGACAAACTGAGCGACCATCTTGGCGACGAAATATGGGATCTCAAAGGTGCTGGAATCTTCTCGATATCTCTAATAGCAGAGGAGATACGCTTGAATGTACTAGAAGATTCCATGTGACGTCACGGTCTGCCGCAGGAGACTATATAAGGAGAGCGCTTGGATTACGGTGGGTGTTGATCGCCTTGGAGCGCGAACGTCTTTGGAGTTCTATCCACTGTGCGAGCTAGGAGGCTAGTGAGCTGAACGCTATTGAAAGTGCAGTTATTGTCGTTACTAGTTATTTGCTGACTGTTTGTGTTGTTAAATATCAAAGTGCTGAATTGTTATTACCTGTGAATTGTTGTCTGTTTACATTAGTAATTTGTGCAAGAACTATTGTTTCCTCTACCTGTGCTACGTGTTTTCCTGCATATTTGTAAATAAACCTTCATTCTCCATTATCCTGCGTGTTTGACTGTTTACACTGTAGTGGATACAAATACTTGTAACCTATGGGCCGATCCTGATCTAGTGCGACGTAATCTGAAACTAATCTTAATCGTAATCGAAACTGATTCGTTCGATTACGATTAAGATTAGTTTCAGATTACGTCGCACTAGATCAGGATCGGCCCATAGGTTACAAGTATTTGTATTCACTACAACACCATACACCCACAGTAAGACTTTTGCAACAATAATAAAGTATGAAGAGAACAAAGAAATTCAGAAATAATTATTTTCAAGCAAACTAGTTACATTACAATTTCGCAAACATTCAAATGAGCATTGCATTCAATTTACGCGAATAGTTACACCACAAATATACTTTAGATATCGCAGAAGGTAGCAGTAGTTTAGGAAAAAGAATGCTTCCTCTATCTTTGGCGTATGCAAAAGCAAATAATAAACCATTGAAAGTACTATGAAATATAGAAATAATGCATTTTTTAATAAAATAGATACAACAACATTAGGTGAACATTTATATGAGCTTCGCATTAAATTTAAAAGTAGTTTCATCGCAAATATACTTTAAATATTAGAAGAAATAATCGGAAATTCAGAAAAAAAATCTTGAAAATATTTTTCTTTTGCGATTTGAAAAAGAATAATGAAAATATTTTTATTAATATATCTCCTATATTTTCATAAATTTATATTTCTCACCTACATTTTATAAAAAAGCGCTACAAATGCATGAATAGTTAATTTTAATGACGATTTTATGTAACAAATACTTGATTTTATTATGAAAATTTTCATCGTTAAATGTTTAGTTTTAGCACTATACCGTTAACATATCTCAGAAATATAGCATATCGGGAATGTTTTCTCTAGGGATCATGGGTATTTGAGGAACACTACAATATTTTTAGAGACGAATAAAACTCCAAGAAATTTAGGCTAGAATGACTAATAACAGGAAATGAATTGGCATGAAAAATACATTATTAGCTAAAAAAACATTTTTGCAGTTATAAAATTTATTTTGCTGACATTTTTTATTCAACCCTTGAAGTAGAATTAGCAATGAAAGCTCGTAGAGCTGGCATAAATCCGAGATCCAATTCTTTTTAAAAAACTTTTTATCAACAAAATCATAATATTCTCTACTTAAGTAAAAAAATAAGACTGGTTTAAAACTTGCTCAAAACAAATGCATCGTTTGATGTCCCAACCCGATCTCGTGAAAGCTGTCATTGAGGTTTAATTGAAATATCCTCTCTATTTGCATTTAAAGTGTTGCCAACCTCAAATAACTAACTTGCACTGATAGGAATTACCTTGAAATCTTGGCGCGAAATGGGAAAGATTACTTAGAAACATCGGATCAGAAAAAACTTTTGTCGATAAATATAATGATATGTCTAACATATAAATTAAAATATTGAAATATTTCATTTTTTTTTTCTAGCTGCCTCATCTGATCAGTTGGTTCCCTCGTTTGCAGAACCTATTCAAAACGTGACTGTAGCTGCAGGCAGGGAGGTAGTACTACCTTGTGTTGTAGACAACCTCGGGACATACAGGGTAAGTTTCTTT
This sequence comes from Araneus ventricosus, assembly GCA_013235015.1. Lineage (NCBI taxonomy): Eukaryota > Metazoa > Arthropoda > Arachnida > Araneae > Araneidae > Araneus > Araneus ventricosus. The sequence continues at coordinate 800,249 of BGPR01000030.1, read as the reverse complement.
TATATAATACAAGCCGCCTTCGGCGACCAGTTTGATCGCCGGAAACAAAATTTCAACTGAATATTGTATGCATAATTTTATATTCATGGCTCCCTTAACAATGTAGTTTTAAACTCCAAATTGCTGTAGACATTTAAACCGCGCTCTTTTCGTAGCCTTGCACTTGTTCCGTTCCTTGTCTACATTAACGTAAAATACGCATTTGATTTCAACATTAAATTGGCGCTGCACATTTTACATTCATTAGCATGGTAATAGGCTTAAAACATGCTGACAAAAAGAATTACAACATAGCAACGATAATCTTTCAGTTTACTGGATTATTTCATTATATACTTGTTATCTTGAGGACTTCCTTTACAGATTTCACAGAAAAATGACCAAATAAAAGATGAAATTAAAATCCTGTAAGATAATTCCTTAGCTTTCAACAATGGAAGAAAAACTCTCAATTAAATATTTGTTTAATCAATGAAAACGATTTAAAATAGGTTGCAACAATGAAAAGTAGTGTTGTAAATTATGCCAAAAAATATGTTTGAAAATTTATTAAAATTAGAGAAAAACAAACACAACTTAATTGATATCATTGAAAAGGTAATTGTTTGCTTTTTCAGGTGAAGTAAAATAATTTTTGTGCTTTAATACATTCAAAAGTTATTAAGGCAAAACACCAAAATTTCGCTTAATTTGCAATTAATTAAATCTCTAATTTAAATTTCAAAAACGGGCTCCGAGGTGCACATTCCCATTTCCAAAGTATGTTTGTGACACATTTCGTAGCGCTAGGTCCAGCGGTTTGCCCTGTAGAGCGCCAACACACAGACACACGGAAACACGCACATTTTCTTTATTATTAGTAGAGATTTTCTGATTCAATACTCAAATAAAAATCGCATTCAGATTTTAAATAATAGAAAATTTACGTTTTCTTGCGGGAGGAGTTTTTTTGAAGATATTTTATAAGTTATAAACTCAATTCATGTGACATACGCACTGCACATATTATCTAACACCTAATTGCACTTCCCTTATACTGAGCTGTCATGTCATGCACTATTTCTTTCGATTCTAAAATTAAACCTGTACAGTATATTTGGTACGTTTCTCCTAAGCATGAGTTGATTCCTTTAGAATCGTAATAAAATTATTATTCGATATAAGTAAGTTATCTGAATAATAATAAAAAATGTTCTTAGATATATGCAACATTCTGTCTTGACTGCGTGGTTAATATATATTTTATAATCTGAAATGTACCATTAATTTCATTCTATTAATTACAGGTAAATTTTAAGTCAATAACTGCTTAAGTGAATTAGTGTTGTGATTTCCATTTTTCCTTAAAATTACAACTCAAGTGCATCAATTAACTAGCGGCATTGTTCCTACCTCGACTTTCTCGCATACTTGTACACTATATCACGTTTTGTGTTTAGCTTCGTTAACTTTTCAGATTAGTTTAGTTTATTTATATTAACGTTCTGTTTTTGAACCAACACGAGGGCTACTTTGGGGCGGGCCTCGTAATTTTGAACCGCGGTCAGATGACGAGGAAGACCACTACACCAGCGGGAGGACGTTTGACCCCCCTACTTATGATTTAGCGTGCAACAGACCCAATACACGACGGATCTTCAGTGGAATCAGGTTTCGAACCTCGAACCCTCAGGCCCCGAGACCGACACCTTACCTTGGCCGCCGCGGCCTTAACTTTTCAGAATAATCTAGTGAGCAAATTTGATCCAAAATTTGACAAAAGTCTACGGTTTTGAGGTCAACTCACATGCCAAACTCGTGCTTGTCATATATCAAATTTCCATTATCTAATTTGAAGCGTTTTTAAACGCTTTTACTAAGTTCGAAATGTTTCATGTTTGTATGTATGTAAGGTTGGAATTTTGTGATCGATTTTTCACTCACTTCTTAATGCACTAGAGTTCTGAAATTTTGTATATTTATTGGGTTTTGATGACAATGCAATATTTAAATAATTTTAGAGCTCTCAATTATCAATTTTAAAAAAAATCGCAAAATTACGTTTGCACTCAGTAGGTTTCAGTGGCACCATCTATAGTATTTTTGAGAACTAAACTACTTTATACAGTAATTTAAATGTTTCAATAAAATTAAAAATAAGTGTATGCTATTATAGATCGTTTTAAAGAAATTATTGCTGGAATTAGTTGAAGAAAAATTGATTTGAGTTCGAAATATTTCTGAAAGGTCAGAATTTTGTGATCGATTTTTCACTCACTTCTTAATGAACTAGAGTTCTGAAATTTAGTATATTAATTGGGTCTTGATGACAATGCAATATTTCAGTAATTTTAGAGCTCTTTTCAATAAAGTAATTGTTAGAATTAGTTCATGAAAAATTGATTCTAAAATCCCAAAATATTTATGATGCTGAATTATGACATAAATTAAAGACTAAAAACTAGAAAATAATAACTATTAATATGAGCTTTTAAAAAACGCTTTTACCAATGCATTAAAAAAGAAAAATAATAATTTTTTCTCAAAAATCTGGAGGTCAAAACAAAAATCGTAAAAGCGTGAGGCACTGAAAACAATAGGAGAAATATATAAAACCGGCGCCTCACGCTTTTACGTTTTTTTTTTTCACTTCCAGATTTTTTAGAAAAAAATTATTATTTTTCCTTTTTAATGCTTTGGTAAAAGCGTTTTATTATAATTTTTTTATATTTATTATTTGTGTTATTGCGATCACGTACACGGGACTGTAGAGACCGATAGATACTTAACCAATTGAAAGAATCGGTCCAAAATTTGATACTATAGCAGTGTATCTAAATGCCTGGATCCACGTCGGGAGCCAAAAATAACACTGGCTGGCTCTTTTGGAAACATTTAAGATTTACTACAAGCCCAAACACACATTAACACACGAATGATACATATTCACATTAATTTTTAATTATTACAAAGGAATTTCGGATTTGGGCTTTTGTAGGCGTTCACCATGCCATCCCACAGTTCTAACTGAATATTTAGCGTCGGAGCTTCACCATCAAAGGTTGTTCTTATTGCGGAGGCGAATTTATCGCAAAACAGATAAATAATTCTGGTGATGAAACTACGCAACCGATTTCACTCTTATAACTTGTTGCGTTTTTGAGTTATTAAGGAGGGTTGGGCAGACAGATATGCTGTCCTTTGACTTTTACCCAAAATTTGCCACAAACTTTGATTTGTAATATTTACACGAGTTTTTCACGTTAATACCACTTCTAAATTTCATTTTCAAAATTCTTTTAGTTTTTGACTTATAGTGCTGAGAAACAAACAGACAGACATAGTTCCAAAAATTTTGGCTATAGACTCAGGGAGGTCCCAAACCTGGAGATTAATTAAAATCTTGATGTCGAATTTTTTGACGATTAAATACTATCTTTGTATGCTTCTTATACGAGAAAGTGAAAACGAAATGATCGTAGCTTGATACATGTATCTTTTAATCAAGAAACGGAATATAAATTGTGATCGGAGGCATAATATTTCCAGATAAGAAACGTAAACTCTAAATGTATCGTAACTTTAATTTGCCACATTTAAATAGCAAATATTAGAAAAGATCATTACAATGATTTTTTTTTATCTCGGCTTAAAACAGTTTCTAATAATATAATCTAATAACATACAGATTAAATGAGACTTTCAACAAGAATATTCAATAAATGTTCTCAAACCATCCAAATATTCCCTTTCTAAAAAGAAGAAAATCTTCTATTTTGAAAGGAAAATTTGGAACTCGATTCATTTCAAAAGAATCGAGTAACAATACTTCGAGTCACATGTATAAACTTTTATCCATCGTCACTCAGATATGCGCAGTCTCGGTCTACTCAAAACCTTCCGAACATTTTGTTTCAAAACAGAAATAAATTATTCAAAAAAAACCGAGTAACAATATTTCGAGCCACAAATGTAAATTTCAGTGTTACTTCCGGTTATGTAAACTTTCTAATGTAATGATATTTACAGATTAAAAATCATGACCTCATAATACATCGTAACTTTAATTTGCATTCTTCTATATTTCTAATGAAAAATGTTGAAAACGAACAATACAATTTATGACTGCTTTATGGTTTTAGATCATTACAAGACTGCATAACTGTTTTATGATGAGATAAAACAATATTTATCTTGCTAACTATAACTCTATAACATAAAACTGCATTATAAATATAATCTAACAACCAATAGTTTAAATGAGTCTTTTAAAAAGAACAACCAATCACTGTACTCAGAATTTCCCAAATATTTCCTTTCAAAACAGCAATAAAATATTTCAAAAGAATGGGAGTAACAATATTTCGAGTCACAAATGTAAACTTCAATCCACCGTCACTCAAATATGCGCAGTCTCTTATGTAGAGGCATCGTGATTGGAGTTGTAGACGCATTTAGTAGCATTAAAGAATTTTCATCGGGCAGGGGTCTTGAAATTCCAACTTTGGAATGATGCATTCCGGATGAGTAAGCTTTACAATGAGAAGGGCCTTCTCAGAAAGTTTATGGACCACTGAACGGGCTAGATTCGAACTTTATCGTTTTCATTTAAGTTCCGAAAGACGCTTGATCCTTGTTCGTCTTTGTAGTCATGCCTCAGGCTAGACGAATTGCTTCTGTCTTACAGATAGATAATAAATACTTCAGCTTCAAAGTGGTTCAAGTCAGATCTGATTTGACTAGAGTTGATGTGGAGTAGAAAGTTTTTAAACCTTTAGAAACTTTAAAGGGGAAATTGCCTTCCCTAACAGCACTTAAAGTTGTTTTGTTTAAGTTGGGAAGTTTAATAAAATGCGAAAGAAAATGGTCTGATAATGCATGCAATTATTTCTCGAGGAAGGTTTCATAGGTTGTTAATGATAATCAGAGTTAACTATACGCAGTTTTAATCAATCATGTTTAATGGTTTATGAGGTCGGATTGATTTACAGTCAGGAGGGCTGGCGTGATTTTGTCACACCAAAATGTAAAATAATGGAATGTGAATATGCTAAGAGTCGGATTCATAGGTGATAATTATAAACAATTTTAATCAATCATGTTTAAACGGTGTGATTAATTTACAATCACAAAGACGGCGTTATTTTGTCGTTATTACAACGCAAAATACTGAAATGTGAATAATATTTTAAAATTCTGATTTAGCAAACGTTTATCTTGTTCGATACAGCAGAAAAATATCAAAATATTTGCATAATATGGAATAAATTCTGTTTAAACTCCTTTTCAGCAAAAGCAGTTTATATTTCTTTTTTTTAGTATCGAAATGCTTATAATAGTATGTTTTCCCATTTATTAAGTGAATGTATGTTCTGTCATAGCTTTTATTATTGTCACTATTAGACTGTTTACTTCTTGAAGAAAAAAATCCATAAAAAGAAAATGAATTGACACTAAATGAGAATTTATAACCATTATTATAGCCACTTGCTGACTAATATTCGCCTTTCTATATGCAATTGTCAATCAACTGTGTTCAATACATCAGTAATAAATATCCTTATTCATTTAAAAATGTAAAGCGAATAAATTTTCAATACGTAAACATTTTTTTTTTATTCAAAACTTCAGAAAAGTCCCAAAATAGTTGCATAATCTGGAAAAAAATTCTTTAAACATGAAATTCGTGTTATTATTAATATAAATTTATTATATTTTCGATTTTTTTTTAAAGAATTTAAAGATTGATTATTCAAGACATTGCTTTTATAAACTGTTTTTCAACGAGAGCATTTTTTTAAATTAATATATAAAATTATTTTATATTTTTAGGAGATTAAATGTTTATTATGCAGGAGATTAAACATTTTTTTAGAATTTAATGTTGTCAGTGAAATTCGTTTAAGATTTTTGTACACGCTTTTCTTTCTACATATTAAATTTAATAACAAAAGATATAAGACATATTTCCAACTTAAAAATTTATTATCTTCAAAACATGTAAAAAGGCATTTGTTTTCAAGTATTTGTTAGTTTGACAGTTATTTCCTTTTGATATATATTTTCAGAAATTTTTATACTGTTAATAACATCTAGCATTTTTTTACTCATCAAATTTTAAAAATGAATTGCTGAAATCTTCCTCTTCTTTGGAATGTAAGATGTACTATTTATTAAATAAAATAGTTTTAAGCAATTAGTAAATAATACTTTTTAATATTTAATGACTTTAAAGTATGAAAATTAAAACTAATTTAATAAACCGCAATATTTCTCTTTTTGAAAGAGTAAAATTTGTAAGTTATTAAATAAATTTCTTTCCAAACGAAATTATATCAGTTGTTTTAAGTGTCAAATTAGGTGAAATTTGCATGATGTCTTTAATCACTGGTAGCGGTAGCTTTGTATGAGAAACATATGTTTAAAAGTTCATGATAAAAAGTTTTAGTTTTGATATAGAATGAAACTAAATTTAAATACTATTATAAAAGATCTTACCACTATAAATATTTTATGACGTATCCATGTTCACGTACAGTAAAAATTTTAAACATAAATCTGTGTCAAGACCCATCATATGAATGAAAGAATACGAGTTCTGAATGTAGACTGACGTCAAATCGTACAGCTTTGATAACAGACATCTCTTTTCACGGTAAAATCTTTGTATAAACACCGTCTGTACGCCTCTGAGGAGAAATTTGTTTGGCTATTCAGAACGACAAAAAGTGTTCTGCTCTTCCAGCAAGAATGATAATCTTCATGATACACTGGAAAGAATATTTGGTGAGTATTGAAAAAAATGTCTGCTTATATTTTTAGAGCGGTGGCATTCTTTCATCGTGTTGTCATAGCGTTATAAAAAGAAATGTAGGTTACCTAACCAAATAAATTATTAATTATATGAGAGTATTGGAAAAAGTGCCTGCTTATATATTTAGAGCGATGGCATTCTTTCATCGTGTTG
>BGPR01000030.1:780211-793293 GCA_013235015.1 Araneus ventricosus | reverse complement strand
TGGCATTCTTTCATCGTGTTGTCATAGCGTTATAAAAAGAAATGTAGGTTACCTAACCAAATAAATTATTAATTATATGAGAGTATTGGAAAAAGTGCCTGCTTATATATTTAGAGCGATGGCATTCTTTCATCGTGTTGCCATAGCGTTATAAAAAGAAATGTAGATTACCTAACCAAATAAGTTATTAATAATATGAGATTTGTCTGTTCTGTATAGAAATTATACTCATTCTTCTCCAAGAAAGGATTTACATTTATTCTAGTGTAAGAAAACCAATCACTGCTTTATTTTATAATAAAAATGCTTTTAAAAAGCTGGGATTATTTAATGAATATTTAATTTTTCATATTTTCTCTTAATAATCAACACCACCTATCTCAATTTTTTGAAATTTCAAAGAGGAAGGAAATTCTCAATTTTTAGCAAAAATTAGCGAATATTTCTTAAATTTTTCTCACATCTAGTAGGAACATGCTATCTCATTTTCATATCAGATGTTAAAAAAATTCAGAAAAATATTCTTTATTGGTTGCGAAAAATTGAATATTTTCTTCCTCTTTGAAATTTCAAAAAAAAAAAAGTTAGGTGGATTAGATAGGTGGAGTTGCTTGTTAAGCGACTACATGTAAAATGAACTTCGTTCTGATGTTTAACTTGATTTCATGTTAGGTAATTGAAATAAATGCTTCCAAGTTACTTGAAATGAAGATTTCAAATTATTGCTTTTTGCAACTAAATGAACACATTCAGCTTTTTTTCTGATTGTTTTAAGTAGAAATATCATGTTATTAGAAATTCCCCAGTTGTTATTTATGTATACCAATAGCCATTATTTCGTTTAGCATCGATGATTAAACAATAATATTTTAATACAAAAAATTTATACTCACTAGACAACCTTACAGAATGATTGATATTGAACTTCACGTATTTGTTGCTATGATCAGCGACAACTCAAGATGACAATAAATGGAAAGCTGGGAGGTGTATCATTGCAAAAAGCTCGTGAATATGACCCAATTACATTTAAAAGTATTTGATATTTTTCAACTACAATTACTATTAAATGCCAGTATTTGAGTTTCTGTGTAAGGAAAACTCATGTATAAAAGGGAAGTTGTTTAATTTTGTGAACTCTATATATAACACATATTAGCTCATAAACCGATGATGCGGTTGCTGGTAGCTTTCAATGTCCTATCTAAAATCGTCACTGACTATAGATAGAACACAAAATGACAGCGGAAGAAGATTAGAACAAAGGAGCATTTGTGTTAGCTCCTTTGGACTTATATAAAGGACATAAAAAAGTTTTTTTCCTCGAGAATATTACATTATGTATCAAAAATGCTCGCATTTGTTTAATATCATCATCATCTGAACATTAAGGAAAGACTATTTTGGTTTATTACTAAATATCTGGACATAGAAGAAAGTTTTTATTTGTTTAACTCCTTAATCTCGAAGTGACTTTTTCTCCTAGCACCTTTAACATCGGAACATTTTGGGAGGATACGACGTACAGTGGGTTAATATCAAATACCTGCTCACACACATATTTTTATGCAAATACCTTCAACAACTACTGTTGGTATCTTTAGTTTAGTAGAACAGTAAAGGAAATATAAGTTTAAATAGCTATTATAAGAACGTTTTGTAATGAGAAAAGCTGTTTACTTGGAATTAATCGTTAAAACTTTTTTAACTACATATATGGATTCATGTCAGTTACCTACTATCATTGAAACATAAATTTGATACAATTTTATAAATTGATTTTTTTGTAAAAGGAAAGGAAATCTTCTTTTCATAAGGAATAAATATAAAAACCATAATTTAACACATGATCAGGCAAAATTTATGAATTTCATCGTAAAATTAAAGCCAATTCATTTTAAATCAGACGCATTTCTCTTCTATTTATCTCTTTCCAAACGCCCCGGTATTTTAAGTTTCGTTTAGTTATATTATCGTCCCCTTATGAAGTAACACAAATATTATTCTAGGAAGAGCCTTGTAATTCTGAAACTAAGCCAAATGACACCCCAGTCGCAGTTATCTCTCCAAAGCTCCACATCCCGACAGTGAGAGGACGTTTGAGTCTAGAGTTTAGTTTAGTTACATTAACGTCCAGTTCTGAAGCAACACGAGGGCTATTTTGGGACCGACCTCGTAATTTTGAACCACGGTCAGATGACGAAGGCGTCACCTGAGCTGGAACCCCGTCTCCAAATTTCCGCTCTATAGCAGCGGGAACCTGGGACCCCCCGGCTCCTAGGCCCACACATTACCACTAGGCCACCGCGGCCTGTTTGACTCTAGAAATCAGATTTAAAGAGCAACAAGTCCAAATCTACAGCAGATGTTTGGGGGAGTTGGGCTTCGAACTTGTAACTCTACGGTCTCGAAGTTGAGACCTCGCCATCACACGGCCTTTTATATCATAAAACAGATTTCGTGACTATTTCAGAAGCAGTTTTGCTGAAAAATGGTATGCTGCCAAAAAATATTGTGAACATCTTGAAACACAATTTTATCTCTAGACAATGCAAGTACTATAAATGTAATTCCCGATTTTCAAACATCACTTTTATAATATCGGATTTACACCAGATATCCTTTTTCACAGGAATATCGCAGGATTTGATTTAGTATATGCATTTGTAAAGTTTCGCTAGATATGTTTTCAGACTTACAACAAAAAAAATTATATTTATATTTATAAAGATAATACTTCACTCTTCTAATGCAAAAAATTCAAATATCATAAATTTATGTTTCCTTCTCAGGAACACTATAATATAATATTTTATTTACACTAGTAAGCTTTCTAGATTTTCACTTTAAGGTGTTTATGCAGTATTTTAACAGTGTATGGGCATAGATTTACTAGGAGTTTGATTTCATATGTACATTTCGAACTTTCATAAATTCAAGTAAATTCAACGTTTATAGAAAAAATCCAAACAATATGAATTTATGCCTTCTACTCAGAAACGTTTTCATCTAATTTTCGATTTACACCAATACGCTTTCTGTGTTTTTACTTGAATTTCAGGCATTTCTGTTGTATTTTCACCTATATATATATATCAATATCATGAAAGTCAAAAAATGTTAAAATAAAATGGAGAGACTGTAGTAAATCGGTAAAAGCGTATAGATGCTCATCAGGGTAAGTAAAATCTATACGAACCGTTAAAAAATTAGTGAAATCATAATGTTTTCTGCGAACATTTACATTTCGTTTACATTTCTGCTATGTTTGTTTCGTATTTGTTATATATATATATATATATATATATATATATATATATGCGCATATTTACTAGTATCTTGATTGCATACATCCACTCCCAGCTTTAACAAGCTGACAAATGGAAAATTTAGTTTTTCGACTAGGCGATAACATGCATCGCCGCTGAAGCAAGAGATTGCAAAAATTACAAATTTATGGTCTGCGCCAAACAGTGTTGAGAGCATAATGCCTGATTTACACCATTGTGCTCGCCAGTGTCTCTCTTTGAATCGGAGGCATTTCTGTTGTATTTATCTCCGTCCATACGCGCGATGAGATACTTCCCCAGCTTCTCAGTTAATAACGCATCTTCCCCCAGCGAGGAAATTTTTCGAGTGGGGTCCTTTCTCTTCCCCTGCCCTTCCCTGGCGAGGAAATGAAATGGTTGACACTTTCATTTCCGACTCTGCAGAAAGTTCCTCGAGATTAAAATCCGCGCAATATACGAGAAGAGGGAGTGTCTTCTTTGGGTCTTCCGCCACTCTTTTGTCTTTCGAGGACTATATTAAAATGGAAAGAAACAGATTTGGGATAAGTGTTCCCGGTCTTTTTTTGCATGTCCATAAATATGCGCCTTTTGTTGACAGGGAGAGAACTAGGTTTGATGGGGAAAAAATATTTGGCTATTTCTTTTGAATGTTTTCTAGACATCGTTAATGCTGCGTCTTGTTGCGGTGAAAACTTTTCCAATTTGAAGAGGTTTGTTCCAGAATTTTCAGCGTTATTTGTATTCGTGTTTTGGGGATGTAAATGCCTGCGAAACTGCATTTAACATATAGTTACTAATTTGAACGTTAAAAGCTTCACACAGTAGTATGTAGTCCCAATACGTAGGTAAATCACTAATTATCTACACTTTTGCGAGAAAAGTACAGAGTTTAGGAGATAAAAGTATGCAAAGTAATGGCTTATAACCACAGAACTACTTATTAGAATTTAAACATGTTTATTTAAAACAAGATGATGTCTCAGTAAGCTTTTTTCACATCATTCCAGTTCTATGTGTGCATCATTTGCATTACGGCAAATTCCTAAGCGGTAATCGAGTTGTCTTCAAACGTTTCGTATCCTGTCGGGAGTTGTTAGACGAATTACTTGAATGATATGCATCTTCAACTCATCCATAGCTTCATTTTTTATACACTACAGATTTAATAAATTACAAGGACATAAGTATAAGGGACTCACATCCAAGGACCTTGGTGCTGAACAATTGCGCTCCGTCTTCCAATCCAACATCCTGGAAATATCTCATTCACGAGCACGGCAGCATCTTCATAATAGTGCGGTGTAACGCCATCCTATTGAAACAGGAAAGCCGATGGTATTTGTGTAACATCCAAGTTTTCCAGCATATAAAGATAAACGTGACCCATAACTGTGCCTTCTACGATTTTCGCTTTCTCGCAGGTGTCTGAACATCGTAGACAGTTTCGGCTGAACGGTCTATGTTAAGAAAATCTTGGAACGGATTCCGATCCACGGAGGAGAAATCTTATAATCTAATGAATAATTCAGTAATTATGAACAAGTGCTTTTCGATGCCCTGTAGTTCTTATTAGAAGATTGACTTCTGACTACGCATATAGTTTGTAGTAAGGGTAAATCAAAACAATTTCTCCGGTTCCTTCTTCTAACATCTTTTAACGAAATACAAAACAAAATTAAGCCTAAAGTTTTGTTTGCGTTCGTAATAATTGTCCTATGTGACTATCCATGATTACACTACAAATCTATACTGCGGTCCATTTCATTATCACATGAAGAATTCTAGAAAGAAGCCTAAAATTTTGTTGGCGTTCGTAATAATTGTCCTATGTGACTTCCCTTGGTTACACTGACAACATCTATACTGCGGTCCATTTCATTATCACATGAAGGATTTTATAACGAAGCCTAAATATTTGTTTGAGTTCGAAATAATTGTCCTATGTGACTATCCATGATTACACTGACAACATCTATACTGAAGTCCATTTCATTATCACATGAAGGATTCTCTATTCTGTTCTTTCACAGTTGTACTCAAAGGAGACGTAAACCCGCGAGGACCCACGACGAGATGTCCGACATCCCACGCCACGTAAAATGTGAATAATACTGACTTCCCTTTAGTTCAAATGAGTGAAACTCACGCTGGCTGCATTTAAGGTCACATTCAGTAGACGAAAGGGCTTCAAGAAAAATTCTTTAATTTTTTTTTATTAGAATTCATCGTAAGGGATGTGCAACACCTCCTTTAGTGTCCTCGCGTCATGTTTGTTTTGTTCAATAGAGTATTAGGGATAAGAGGATAATGAAATCTCGCTATTTAAGTTTTAATGAGAAAACAAGTATATTCAAGAATATTTTATATTTCTAAAATGGAGATTTTTGCAGGTACAAGAATTTTAAACTGGATAATAGCGCAAGTGAAAATTCCATGAGATTGATGCAAAAGTTATATTATTTTAGACGTAATGAAACTGTAGTGAGCTGGTGCATGTCTTATCCGGTTTTCACAAAAACTATTGCAGAAATAACTTAAAATTGGAGAAACTATTCTTGAAAATAAGAGTGAATTACTCCCTTATTTATTGGATTTAAAGATAAAGTTCCTCAGAATTCTTTATTTGGATTACTAAAAAAGGTTTCATGTGTACCTAAGAAAATTAGAAGCATTATTTTACTATACACATTGTGTAACGATTATTACATTCATGATTCTTTACTATAAAAAATAGTTGAAAACATGTATGTAAGAAATATACTTTTCCTAGGTGTTCGTAATGCGCTGAATAATATAATGTATTATTTACTAAATTTTTCGTTTAAAAATTAATTCTTGTATAAACGGAACTGTTTGCATGGATCATATAGAACAGAATTAGCAGAAAATGTTGCTAGTTTTGTTTGTATCGCGAAATAATGAATTGGGGTGGCACGCTCCCTAGCGCGTCTTCGCGTTACTCTTCGTAGCGCGCGTCCTCCTGGCTTAAGACAGTCTACGGCTTATTCCAATCAAATGAAAACGCAAGAAGTAATTCCGGATGATTTAAATAGCCCCATGCAGAAAGAACATGGCCACGAGCACGTTTCATAGTGTCCGGCGTACCACAGGAATGATGTTCAGTTTCAGTAAGAGCAAAAATGATGGAGATCTGTTCTTCAATCCACTCCTAGAAAAAAGTACTCAAATGGCATATCCACTGGTTGGAATAACTGAAAGTAATGAGCAACAAAACAATTCAGAGTGCTTAACTGGTTTAATTTTAAAAAGTGATTTACAAGGTTAATGACGTAAAATGATTTTTTGCACCAATAAGATTTGTAGCAAAAAATGTAACTTGCGATTAGTTAGTGAGTGTTTCAGTCAAAATTGCGGTTCAAAGAATTGCAATGACACTCAGTTCCTTAACAGTTTCCCAGAAATCTTCAACAGAATAATTGAATATATTTCAAGGAAAACTTTCATTTCAAATATGGAATATATAAAAATTTGTTGCATTTTTAAGCAGTTCTTTTATTTATTTTAAGTAATTAATAAAATATTAGCGAAAGTTTCAGAACAGACTAGTGTCATCAGTGGCTTTTCCCTTAGTTTTTGTAAGATACATTAAATATAAATGCAGTCACTTAAGATACATAAGTAAAATTCGTTGATTAAGAATTTTAAACGTGTTTTTTTTATTATTTTCTATCAGAAATTCTTTTCTGTAACTGGCTGGCTATCGGCGCAGAATGTTTAATAAAGAACTCATTAATGTCTGAAGAAATATTTCTGGAAATAAATATATTTTAAGATTTTAATTGATAATTTATCGCTCGATATTATTTAATTAGAAAATACTTGCAGATCATTCAAAGGAAATGAAAATAGTCTTCAATAAATGAAATGTCTTGAATAAAACCGGTGGGATGTATAAATTAAATAAAAATAACAATAATTTTAACCACTATAACTGAGACGACTGTTGAAATTTGCATTGCCTTACTGGTGCTGCATTATTTCCATTGCTAGTTTCATAAATCAACCAGTGATTATTTAATTACAAGTCGATTATGCTCAAATAAAGCTTTATTCTGAAACACTGTAGTAATGTAGAAAAATATATTTTGGAATAAAATAAATCATTTATAAGTTTTCTCGAGAAATCTTAGTATAAATTTCATATGTTTCCAATTAAAATTTTCTGCTTGAATTTCAATGAGCTTTTGTCTGCGCAGGGGTTGAACGCATAGCGTTTGCGCAGAGTTTCTATATTTCATGTCCTTAGATTTTTAATATTGATGGCAAGTTTCAGTTTGAAAGTGAAAACCCAGGCAAAAAAAATCGATAACTTAATGCGGAAAAATTAAGAAACCTTCAAAATCAAAATGACTCACATTTCATTACAGTAACAAGGTCATTCTAATCGAAAAACTAGCATCAAATTCTTCCCCGGCATATTAGTTCCAGCCAATAATGAAAATTAAAAGAAGGAATAAAATGGAGTTTCTAAAAAACACATAAAAAGCAAAACTTCAACTAACTATTGACTTATTGACATTTCCATGGTTATTTCCAATTATTTCTTTTTCTTTTTCCAGTTTTCTGAAGAAACTTGTTGTGTCTTGATAGAATTGTGATTTAATTCAAGGATCATGGTATAGTGTTCACTATGATATTAGAATTATTGATGATATTCGAGAAATTTTCCGGGTCACTCTTTAAAATATGGATAAAAGCAGAAGTCCAATTTACGGCGAAGAATACGTGGCATAAAACTTTCACGTTCTTAAAAATAATATATTCCGCTACACGAAAAATCGACTTCACAGCTTAGAACTGGCTATTTTTCACAGAAGTGGTTTAGCCATATTGAGCCACACGTGGGGAAATATAATTTATGACATGGTTTTTCGCTTCTCACAAATGTAATGGAAAAATAGAATCTATAGCAACTAAAGCCTACCAGTGGTTGGTTATAAATATTGTTTGCTTTTCAATTACTGTTTTCATCTGAAACAGTAACTCTCCCCTTTCTTGCACTGTGCTGAATTTAATTTCGTTATGTGAAAACGATTAAAATTTATTACTTGGAAAAAATTAGCACGTATATCGATGCTTCATCTAATGTTGTCACATTTTTCCATTTTTCCATCGATAAATTTCTATATAAATATTTATCTTCTGAAGCTCCCAAAAAATGCGTTATTTAGCGGATTTGACAACATCTATAGCAATTCATAGATCACTGGGTTTCGCATTTCATGTAAACAAGCGAGTGCCATTTAGTTTCAGCTTTATTTTCAATGAGTTATTAATGAATGTTAACCGTGCTGTTAAATATTATGGAAACAATGAAGGAAAATAATTCAACACGCATTTGAATCAATTGAAAAAGCTTTGAAACGCGAGCGATCAGAGATAAAGAGAAATAATTTGTTTGTATGATGAGCATGCTGGCCAGACTTAAAAATACGGTGCGGTCACAAGAAGGGAATTTCATTTGAGCGATTATTCGAGAAATGTTTTAATCTTGAAACTTTTTTGCCTTTTAAAAAGCTTTTAAACTGTTGAAACCACACAGTATCTTTAAGTCTTACCGATTTGTCTTTAGGGGTCTCTTTATACATCTTGGAACTGTTATTTGCCATTTTTAAAAATTGTTTTAGCATTTTCATAAATTTCTTTGTTAGTTTCATTTGAATACTCAATTTCAGAATAAAATGACCTTCTTAAAGGCCAGCAAATCTATTCTCTGCTGATTTAAGTTAAAGCACCAGAAGCAAATCTATTAAGCTCAACCATATATGTTTTTTGCTAAGATGCACAGTGTCCTCATTGTAGCGAGCGAAGCGAGCAGGCTTTGTTTGGCATGCTTGGGAGGATTGCTACGAAATCAAAGGGGGAAAGTCTCCAGTATCTCATACAGAATTCTGCATCGCCCTCTACTTCTTCACATGACTAGAAGGAAAATCATAAACATGCCTCCCATATTATTAAGATTATATTCATTATTTATTTACTGTTGAAATCAATCAGTTGAGAGATTTGGCAAGAATTCTTTGAGCTGGTGGTTTTAAAATTAAAAATCTTACAACAGAAATATTCGTAAAAGTTCGCTTCATATTTTTATGTGATTTTTTGTATTCTTCTTTACAGTAGGTTGCAAATTTTTAAGTGTTTTCCTTTATTATTAACAATCATAGTTATTCTGCATTTAGTTACGTTGATTCCAGGCTTTTATAGCATTCTTATACATCAGAATAGAAATAAATCTCTTCGGAAAACATAGACTTCTTTTCACTGTTTTTATACGAATACTATTTAGGTATTAAAGAACAGTTTATAATATCAAACGATAACATAAAATTTGATCAAACAATTACTGCGGCAGCAAAATTATTTTAAACCTAACAATTATTTATACATTTCATTAAAAATATTGAAAAAAAATCTGCCGGCAGCCTCTGCAGAATTATGTCATTTCAGTTATAATTCTGTACAAAATGCTTAATAATCAAGTTAGGCTCTTTGGATTTGCCATTTTTCTTCTAAACAACAGCACTCGAATCCGGAATCTTTCAGTTTCTTTTTCCACAAGCAAACCCCGCTCCGTGTTCAGGTCTAACTGTTCGGTTCCGAGACGGCACCTCCAAAAGGGGTATAATTAAATCCAGGCGAGCCAGGGCGCACTTAAATGGATTATGTTGGGCGAAAATGAAAGTCTTAATGGTTCAACTGTTCTTAAGTCGTAATTTGTCAACTTATGACAGCCGGCTGTTTTTATGGTCACTTTCTAATTGCTAATTTCCATGCAATTATGCTGAAACATGTGACCTAAAGTGCTTTCTTATGTAATGAGGTGCTTGACGTTAACTTAATTGATACGCAGAGACTAGATTTGGGACTAATTGTTTACAAGCGGTAAAGGGTGTGTTGTACATCTTCACGCTCATCCTTATCCTATCTGATGGTTTATGTAGTTTACGACAAACAAAAAGCCTAATGTTAGCCTTTGCTGAGCATATAACTTCTTTTTCCTAATGTTCTATCAGATTTAACAAATGGATACCAGCATTATTACGTTTAGATTAACATTTTTATCTCTGGCAACTTCATTTGTCCCGTCATCAGTTGATACCATTGTTGGAAGGCGACTATAATATACCCTACCACATGAATGACAACTCACTTCGTTCGAAATATTGTTGGACTTATTCGCAAGAGTTTTCTGTAAATGGCGATTCAAAATAGCTTGCATGTCCATACAGAGGAAGTGAAAATTTCACCTGAGATTGGATAGTTAATGTTTATAATTATGATGAAATCTGATTGAAGATGTAAATACTGATATAGATATCTAGGATCGATTTCAACTGTCAATATTTCTATCACAATTTAAAATTGATTTGTGATTCGTTACAAACTTTATTCCAAAAAACTCAATGGCCGTTCGTGATAACAGCTTAAGACCTCGACAATGTTAAACCAGATTTCTGACATTCGTCATTTCTCAACTATAATTCTGCTATCCGTTTAAATAGGAAACTATTATGCTGCTCAAAATTTATCGTCTTACTATTTATTATTTATTACGACCTGCTGCGGTGGCCTAGTGGTGACGTCAGGGCCGGGTGGGGGGCTGCAGGTTCGAATCCTGTCTCCACTGAAGAACCGCCGTGTATGTAGGCCTAGTGCATGTTAAATCTGACTTCAAGGGTCAAACGTCCCTCTCTACTGTGGTGCGAAAGTTTGGGGAGGGAGTGCAAGCTCAGGTGGTGCCCTCGTCATCTGACCATAGTTCTGAATTGCCAAGGCTTTTCCCAAAATAGCCCTCGGTACGTTAATATAATTAAACTAACTAACTCATTATGTTGTTAACATTTCATTATTTAGAAGAGATATTTTCCAGCTGAACTCTACTAGTAAGAAGATTATTATAGAATTAGAAAAATGTTTTATATGCCCACGGAAGTGACATTGATTTCTAGAAAACAATCCAAAAAAAATATTGGAACGAATTCTATAAACCCAAAAACTTAATGTTCTTGCAAAGTGTCAGTTTGATGCAGCAAAATTCCATAATCAAATATCTGAGTCATCAATTGCCAAACACATTTGAGAGATCCGTTTTTATAGCAGACTTGCTATTGTGCTCAAAATTCCTCATTTGATTTCTTAATTAAAACTCATTTTTTAGAAATATATGTTTTCCTACTGAAAGCTTGTTATAAGAAGATACTAAAGGAAACCCGTAGCCCTATACCTACAACCATTATGGTTAAACTTGCCAATATAATAATAAAATTCTGTCGATATGCCCATGAAAAAGTCATTGAAATGATTTTCTGGCGATCAATCCATAAAAAGATCGAAACCCGGGACTCGAACTTCATTACCAGAAAAACCCGAGCCCCCTTCACAATGCCAGTTTAAAGTCGGCAAACTGCGAAATCACATCTCTGTGAGCCATCAATTGTCAACCGCATTTGAGCGATCCGTTTAAATAGCGGACTACTCGAAAGGTCGCCGATTAAATCTGTCAGGTGAGGTTCTGGGTCGTAATAAATATTGATCTTCCTATTTACGGTCCAATGTTTCCGTCCCGGCGAAATCGAGACATCACCTTTACGGTCCAGAGGCTGTAATGCTTTAAGATTTATGGTGTTTACGGTCGAAGGTTCTCCCCATGCATTATTCATGAAAATCAAAAGTTGGAGTAGGCCGTTGTACGGGTAAAAAGGGGAAACATAAAAAGGAGAACCCAGATAAGCTGCAATATGTGTGCCAGAATTTTTTATTTTTAATCAGTTCACTCTGATGAAGGGTTACATACCAAAAGGGACTTTTGATACCGCCCCACTTGTGGGGGTGGAGGGTGATAAAATGGTGGCTGCGGCGTGTGTTCCTTTCGAAAAGGAATCTTTGGAATCGAAATATTATTTGCAGAAGGGTTTCTTAAACTGGGGTCAGCCCAGAATAGGGTGTTTGTGTGAATTTTGAACCTCAAGCGCACTGACATTCTTAACTTATGTCAGATTCTTTAATGTTAATTAATAAAATAACTAAATAAAAGGATGATGACTTAAAATATTTTTTTTAATTATTTTTTATTTTTCTTTCATTAACGTTTTGCATTCTAATTTATCTTTTTTGATACTTATTCGTTATTTTTGGGGTCGTGCCTTTTAAGGTGATGATAAGAGTAAGGTGATCCGAAAATAATCTTCTTTCCAAAAGGTTAGCAAATCGAAATAAATAAAGAAATAAATGAAAAAATTTTTAAAATGCCAATCCTCTCATTTAAATATTTTAAATGTTGCATTTTATCTTTTGCTATTCTAATTTCTTACATTCAATACTGATTGTTAAAAAATGAATGGTATTTAACAAATTGACAATGAATAAATATGGTCATTTCAGTTATCTCAGAACAGGACACCATTTCGTACTCCTGCTCCTGGAATCATTGAGAGTGGCCGTGTAGTGGAAGCAGGATGTGTAATAAAGGAATCGAATTAAATTACAAATGAATCGTTGATTGCGAAAACCACATGAGTCAATAATATCAACATCCTGGGAGATTTAAAAAACTGATTTTTTAAATGAATGACTATTATTATTATTATTATTTGCCTGGTAGAGTTTATGTGCGTACGTTGATTGCTAGAACCACATGAGTCAATAATATCAACATCCTGGGAGATTTAAAAAACTGATTTTTTTAAAATGAATGACTATTCTTATTATTATTTGCCTGGTAGAGTTTATGTGCGTACGTTGATTGCGAGAACCACATGAGTCAATAATATC